>CM067506.1:33187462-33194962 GCA_034509495.1 Acestrorhynchus altus
ATAACAACAACAACAACAACAATGATAATAATAATAATAATAATAATAATAATAATAATAATAATAATAATAATAATAATTGTCTCTTCATGGTCAGTTCTGAGCGAGTGATCATCACTCTTGTGATGAGTGAATTGCCATTGCTGTACAAATACCACTCTTCTGTGTTGATCCATGATTCCTGATTACCTGCCTGAACCTTCCTCACACACATACACACAGTGTGAAAATGAGAGATTATATATATGCTCCACATTTGCACCATCAAATCATTGGTGAACAGAACTCAATCACCACTGACTGAATAATGAAACAGTTTCTATTTATTCACCACACTGTATCATATGCAACACATAACATTTATGTACAGTGCATCCAGAAACAATTCACAGCACTTCGATTTTTGCACATTTATTCCAAAACTGGATTCAATAAATTTTGTCCCTCACACGTCACTCACAAGTGTCACATCACCAGACCTACATCACCCTGATTGAAAATGTGTGGGATGCTTTTGGATGCACTATCAACACTCCACCCCAACCGCACAATCTGCAGGAACTGAGTGAGAACATTCAAGCTGCATGGGATGATTTATCACAGGACACCATTAGGAACATCTACAACTCCATGCAGAGACGTCTGGCATGTTGCATTAAACCCAATGCCGTACTTCGGTACATGTAGATCAATTAATATTCAAAATTTTAGTCTAAATATTTTAAAATAATAGCATTTTTTTAAAGAATTGATTGTTCCTGATAACCTTTATCTTCTTTCCCAATTGCACTGCAATCCCTCACTTCCACGTGCACCTATCTAGTTGATGATGAGTGTATATAGTGATTTGTGCAAATCACATGAATATATAGTTCATTTTTTCACTGTCACACAGTATCTTCAAAAAAGCATCTTTACGTTCAGTGGAGGTCAATGTAAATAGATGTTATTCCAGGTCATTTTGGAGCAATTCTATTGGTCCATTCATCACAGAGAGAAAAATACTACTACAAATAAATGCTTAACATTCTCCTTGTAATTGGTGCTTTATATATGTTTATTATTATATTGTTTTTATTATATGTATATTGTATATATATATTTTCTTTTATCCTACAAATGTAATCATATAATGTACAATGTAGCACATATAATAATCGATACTCTTCACGCTGCTGTCTCTTATTTTAAAGAAAGTCTGATCAGCTGTGTTGTTCGGAAACAGTACGAGCTGAGTGCTCTGACTCCAGTTAACAGCTTCCTCGCTGTCGGTTCCATCCGCCAGAGCTGCTCTGACAAGAAGAGGACATGGAAGGGGCAGATTTCTTTTGGTGACTGCTCTTATTTCTCAACTCAGTGCCTCTGATAGTTTAACTCCATCCAGCAGGGCCGAACGGCTGGATAAGAAAGAGCCGCCAGATCAAATGAGCAGTGCCCAGTGTGTGTGAGTGTGTGTATGTGTGGGTGTGTGCAGGCCAGGCGTTGGGGTCAGAGAACAGAGAGCTAAGTGGACGTGCTCTTCATTAAGCTGGCCTCTCTGGGGGCCTTGGTGCTCTACCTGTCCGTGAGCTTATTGAACCGTCTAACCATCATCTCCCCTCCAATTCAGCTTGGGTCCCTGGAGAACTGGCTCACAGCCTCAAACATCAAACCCCTTCTTCATCCTAACCGCACTCCCTCTCTCCAAACCTCGGCCTGCAACCCCGTTCACACTGCAGGCCTGAATCCACATTTCTGTGCTGATGTTTATCAGAGCAGCGTGAACACAAAAATATCAATTACAACCAGATCTGTTCCACTTTCATTACTCCACTCATCTCCGTTCTACAGTCACGCTAGATCAGGACTCATTTACATGTTCAACTACACTCATTTACATGGTTACTGGTTAGGCTATACCCCTTTCCCAAGTTACATGGATTAGTGCTTTCCAAGGTTACAGTACACCTACTTACATGGTACCGCTATCCTTGATTCCATGATTACACTACATACTATATATTTCAACCATTCCCATGGTAGTGCTTTACCAGGTTCCCATTTCCATGGTTACCCCACACCAATTCTCAAGGTTAAGATCACACTATAAATGCTTCCATGGTTACATACCTGGCATTCTGATTATTGTACTATACTCATTTCCATGGTTACACCACACCCATTTTGATTTGGTAAACTACACCCTTTGCAATGATTACATTGCACTTATTTCCCTGGTTATGCCAGCAGTCTGATTGCTGTTACAGTGAAGATGCAGAGGAGAAGAGAAGACGGGAAAAAAAAGGCCAAACACAACTTCATCTGTTTCTGCCTGGTGAACGGTGTTAGCTATATAAGATTCAAAAATCCATATATTTTTATCTGTTATAATTATTTTATTAACAGATGGGACGTGTTACCTGTAAAAACAGTTAGAGACAGAGAGAGACAGAGAGAGAGAGAGAGAGAGAGAGAGAGAGAGGTGTCTGTGTGTGTGTGTGTGTGTGTGTGTGTGTGTGTGTGTGTGTGTGTGTGTGTGTGTGTGTGTGTGTGAGTGTGTGTGCGTGTTTGTGTGACACTAGTACAAGACAATCAGTCCCAGTAGTGGTTTTATACGTCAGTGCCACTGCTGGGCTGAGAGTGGATCCACCATCCAAAAATATCCAGACAAGGGTTGCTGTGCTCAGGGGAAGACCAGTCAAATGTGATTGTGTGTGTATGTGTGTGTATTATTTGTGTTTGTGTGTTTGTGTGTGTGTGTGTGTGTGTGTGTGTGTTATAATCACATCCCAGCTGCCTCTAGCTCCTAATCCTTAAGTGGATAAACTAAGCTGTAATTAAGTCAATCAGCAGTATAATTATCTTCAATTACACTTTATTGGCCAGATAAAAATGCATCTTTAAGTCTGGGGTGAGTCTCTCTGTAGAAAGCTCTACATGTAAATGCAGTGGTGTCTTCACCTTCCTCCACACTGAGCAGAAGCCAGCAAGAACAGAGCCAGCAGAGAGTGTATAAACTATAGCGTCTAATATTGTCACTGTTGTACAAAAACTTTTTCCATGGTAAAGGAACCAATAGAAATGCTATACTGTTCATACTGACCACTGACTTCAGGTTTATTTGGGTTTGTTTTAATGTTATATAGAGTTAATTACAGGTAGACACTCTCACTGAACATTGACCTTATGTTTCCTTGAATTTATTCTAATGTTATTTAGAGTTAATTAGAGGTAGACACTCTCACTGACCACTGAGTTTATATTTATTTGGGTTTATTATAATGTTATATAGAGTTAATTACAGGTAGACACTGTCACTGACCACTGAGTTTATATTTAATTGGGTTTATTATAATGTTATATAGAGTTAATTACTGTTAGACCTCAGAATTATCGCCACCATTTGCCATTATTTAGGCTATGTATTATATAATGTTATATTTTACAAAGGATATGGTGAAATAGAGTAATGTTTATTAATGATCATGCATAATGAATGATCATGAATTTAAAAATGAATTACAAAAGATTTATTTTTTTTATTTAATGGAAAATAATCTGATCTGGTCTGGTCTGGGCTTGTCTCAGCCACTTCCAGAATCACACTTGACAGCTAAAGGTCATAGCCTTGTCTTGAACCTGGCTCTAGTGAACTAGAACACTAGTCATGAGATTTATTTTTTCTGAACCCTGCACTTAATTAAGGACTTAATACATATGTTAAGAGAATGGAATTTTAGAAATCACACAACATTTATTGAATATGTCAATCCTTTATTTACTAATGCAACCCAGACACACGGAAATCAAACTGTTTTAACGGAGAATATTAAGTTTTAGCCTAAACTCAACCTAAACTCAACCTAAACTCAACCGTAGTCCAATGTGAAATTCATACTCTCTCTGCAGGAGCTTCCACCAAATAATTCCTTTTTTAAGAAGCTGGAGAAAAGCAGAATGCTGTGACAACACTGACCTTTGTGTAGATGGCAGGCTGGTTTGAATGTATTTGGCACCAGTGGAGAAGAGCTCAATGTGAATCATACATGTTTAAAAGTGAAGTGAAACTCCTGGGGGATATTATAGTCAGTTTTTCAGATCTTCTTGTTGGTTGTGAATTAGATTCATTGGTTGTACCACCAGAATCCTGTGTATTCTGCATAAATCCATACCGTGACAGTTTGGTATGAATGTATGTAATGTTACACCCCTAGTGTATGAATAGTGTAAGTATGCACACTTACAGTAGATTGTTGTAGATTAAAGTACAGTATGTTGTTATGCATGTTTTCTGTGTAAGGGGATTTTGTCTGTATTCAGGGTCACCTTGGCTGAACCTTGAGAGTAGCAGAAGTTTGGGCAGTGTCAGCAAATCGGAGGGTCTGCACTGTGTAAACGGTGTGTGTGTTGATTGGTGCCGATGAGGCTGTAACCCGGCCTTGAGTCTGACACGACACGGTGGGCCTCCAGCACCGAGACACTTCTGGAGCTTCTCCTGCTGCTTTCATTTCTCTCTTTGTGATTGTTGAGGAGTCACAGGGACTTGGCAGCATTTGCCGAAGCAATGTGTGTGTGTGTGTGTGTGTGTGTGTGTGTGTGTGTGTGTTTGCGCGAGACTGAAATTCCCTCTCTGTTCCACTGTTTTCCAGCCTTTCAGCTGAACAATGATTTGAGTGGACATCTTTAATGGCCTCATGTCATAATCACTGCCTTCCACTGCTGCAACGCTGCCCTCAGAGAACTTCATAAACACATCCCCGCTGCACACACACCCCAAGTACCCAGGGGACAGGGATAGACACTGGCTGCCACAACAGCAACATCTGGATCTTGTGTGTTCACTTCATTGTCTAAGTTCTTGGATGTTTGCATGTTTTGTTGCTCTACTGAATTCAGGATGTTTGGGAATTCTAGCACTGATGGCTTCAGGGACCGCAACGGTAACTGGGAATAAGTCTGCGGTTATGCCGTAGCTGTGGAAATCAATGTCACTAAAGCAGCACTTCCAAGGCTGGATTCATGAGCTGGGAAGGAAGAAGTAAACCACTCACAAAGTTTCACAAGAGCTCTTCCAGCATTCTGAAATGTCCCACCTGGAATTAATGAATCTTGTCTCTTGACAGCAGTTGCAGTCAAATTAGGAATTGACTAAATTAGTGGTCAGCACTGACACTGATTGTAAAAGGCCAAAAATAATGGCACAGGAAATAGTATCTCATAGAAGATACTAGTTTCCAGGTAAGGCAAAGAACGTTGCACTGAGCTGCAGGATGTATATGTGGGACCTGTCTGTTGTCTGTTTGTTTTATTTTAGCCTGACACTGCCAGTCAACAATTATTGAACATCCATCAGCATCCACTGTGCTGTCCACTGTGGGCAGTAAGGCCTTCCCTATATCAAGGAATGGTATATGCCTACTACACCTTTGGAAATGGAATGTCCCACCCACTTGGCACCCACTATCATGTGTTGCTCTCTGATGATTCATGGCTACTGAATTCACAAGATAACACCCTGCAACAGGTGTGAGCGTTTCCAAGCCATTCCCTTAGGTAATGCCGCTTCAAAATCAATTTGCCTACTTATTTTCCGTGACTTTAGGCATGTCAGTGCAATGATGTAGTAATTGAACAGCTTTAACCTGACTGATTTGGGTTTCATTTACTCATCAGTCCTATTCTATTGATTGTTTATCTGATTATTAATTTTGACCATTATTATTAAGTAACAGACATATTGGTCAGACTCAGAATCACACAGACAATAATCAGTTTTAAATAATCCTTATCATGTGAACGCTTAAAACAAGAACCTCAATGAAGTATTTCACCATAAAGGAATTATAAAAATAATAAAGACAATTTACAGCCACTTCTGAGTCAGAGGTACACTATGGGCTGGTTTCCCAGACAGGGGGCAAGCATGGTCCTAGACTTAATTTTATTTCCAATGGAAAATCACCATTCAGAATGCTATATAGTCCAGGACTAGGCTTAATCCCTGTCCAGAAAACTGGCCCTCTATGTCCAAATGTTTAGAAATACACCTTCCAATGGATGCATTCAGCTACTTTAAGTTGCAGATATTGCTGACACAGATGTGCAAAGGCACACAGCTTGTCTAGTCCCTCTAGCGAAGGACAGCCAATAGACTAGGACTCTCTGGAGGAGATAAAAAAAAAATGCCATTCATGGGATAAAGGGGTATAAATCCCCCCAGCACTGAGCTGCGTGGCAGTGGACCTGTGTTCTGCATTCAGTTCTTATGTTTAGAATGAGTAGTGAGGTTTGGGATGAGGTGGGGTGGTGATCATCCAACATTCTAACCTCACTATCTCTTGTTACTGAATGCAATCAAATCCTCAAAAGCAATGATCCAAAATCTAGTAGAAAGCAGTCACTGGACAGTAGAGAGAGTTACTCCAACAAAAGCAGGATAAACTCTTGTAACATCATTGATTTCAGATGAAAAATAAAGAAAAGAATGAATGGGTGTCCACATACTTTTGCCCATATAGGGTAATTCATACTGGATTACACTGGAATTTCCTAATTAATGACTAAAGGGTTAAAGTCCCTGCTGTGGTGGAGAGTGGCACCGTGACAGGAGTGTATGACCAAAACACACTACAGATAATGCAGTGTTTGTTTATCGGAGGGGGATTAGGGTGTTCGCTGCTTAAGGAGCTGTCATACCCTCCAACATAAAGCAGAGCTACTGCAGCACACACACACTTCCATACACTCACACACTCGCTGTGTGGTTCTGTTAGTGAAGGCTTTAACAAGGTCCATAACCCCTCTCTATATGGATCCAGAGAAGAAGCATATGATCCACACTCACGTCAGTCCAGCTTCTACCGAGGACCAATTCTGATTGATTGTTTTAGCTTTTAGCTTTTTAGTTTTTGACAATTCAAATAAAATGAAATGGAAACTTTAATCGAACTCTTATATTTACCGTTTTCTAGGTTCCATAGGCTTTTCAGGAACAGAGTAACCTAAATACATAATTCTCATATCACAACAAACTACAACACACACTCTGTCATCTATCACTAACCATGGCATCATCATTATATGAGAAATGCTACAATTCACTTGTTTCCAGTGGAATTAAATCCCAGTTTAAATGCTAAAGGAGTTTCCAGTGCATGTTTACTGCTCTGTCCACATGTACATGGACACCTGCATGCATGTAAATGACACCTCTGACTGATCAGTGAGAGAGGGCAGGGCTAATGACATCACTGACCCAGATATTGGGTAACAGAGGAAAAAGAGAATGGAGGGGATGTTTGCTCTCTTTCTTTGCTCACACAGTGTTCAAATTACAGAATAAAAGTCATGAATATATACATAAATAACACAAAATAATACAGGACATTACAAATAACTCATCGAAAGTATTACGTTTGCAGCTCCAAAACATGATCAGTGTGGAAAGTGCAAAGGTGTTTTTTGTCCTAATCAAATAAATAAATAAATAAATAAATAAATAAATAAATAAATAAATAAATA
>CM067506.1:33199962-33209883 GCA_034509495.1 Acestrorhynchus altus
TAAAGTGGTTCTATATAGTACTGTAAGAGATTATTTATGGTACTGAAAATGTTACATGGGGTACAGGACTGTACTTAAAAAGGTTCTTCATAGTACAGTACTATAAAAGGTTTTCAAAATACTGAAAAGGTTTTGTGTAGTACTTTGCAAAGTTCATCATAGTACCGAACTAAAAGAGTTCTATATTGTACTGTTGTTCTATATTTTTTTATTAAAAAAATCTTTTATAAAAGTAAAGTACTCCGAAAGAATCTTTATTGTACGTGAAATTGTTCTGGAAAGGTTCTCTACTGAAAAGGCTTCTTCACAATACTGATACAAGCAATTGTTTATGACGGTTTTTCATATGTTGTCCTTTTACCTTTCCATTTAATGCAGAATCGGTTTGGTACAATTCTAGCGGTTCTGTAGACAAGAACAGCTGAGATCCAGAGTTTCTTGTTAGGATATGATGTCGACTACATGCTTTTGTCGCCGCCAAATATCTGCGACTGATTCTGCAGAGCTGAGGTTCTGTTTTAGTCTGAATAAACCACACCATCATGAAAGCGAAGGCCATAATATTTGAGGAATTCTGGAAGTTGTGGTTTGAGTGGACGCTTCATATCCATAACCACACCAGTGCATGCCCAGCTCACTTCACGGTGGGGGAAAAAATAACAAAAAACTGCTTACTCCCGACACTGCAGCCATTCTTTCACAATACCAGCACTGCACACACACACACACACTCAGAAAACATGCCACACATGTACTTGGTACCACCACTGGAGGAGCGCTGCATGCCTAATTAAGCTCTAGAATGTACTGGACCCATTTCACTGGCGATTTCACACAAGCTCTGCAACTGGAATTCTTGGAGCAAGACTAGGCCGGAAACTCCATTAGTAACCCCTCTTTCTCTTTCTCCTTTTGGTCTTCTATAGACCTCTAACACAGTCAGGCGTCTGCCAGACCTTTACCTCACAGCCTTCCGACTGACCTTCCCCATCGGTCACTGGTGTACCTCCCGTATCTTTCCTCTGTCTGACCCTGGAACCTTCGTTTCATCTCCCTTACAAACTCACTTACGCCCTCTACCCCTACACTGCAGTTCAGGAAAGGAGCTGAGACCTGTCTCAGGAGCCATGACCAAGAGAAACTCACTAAGAACCAGATGGCAGAACCACCGTAGCAATATGAACTTCTGGGGACAAAAGGGGGCCATCCTAGAAGCACAAGAAGAACCTCTTTTAGCGCTTTAGAATCATTGAGAAGAAGGTGACTTCCCTTAGTGCATGAGAAAGAGACCCCCAGAAGGACAAAGGGAAACCAAGACAAAACACCCTAAAAACATGAGGTAGAACCACTGAGAAGAATCAAGGCTTAAAATCCGCCCTAACTACTGGGGACAAAGTGGGACCACCATAAACACAAAAAGAAAAGAAAAAACACTGAGAGAAATCAAAACTCTCGAGAACCCATAAAGACGCCAAAAAGCAAAGAAACTAAGACTAGGGAGAGGAGATCCTCCCTAAGAGCTTTAGGAAGAATCACAGAGAAGAAGGAGATTTCAGTGCATGAGGAAGAGTTACTGAGAACCAAGACAAGGATAGGATAGGAACCAAGACTCTAATTATCAATACAAATTTGACTAATTATGAGAGTCACCCTAAGCAGACATTAGAACCACTGAAAAGAACCAAGACTCAAAATGAGCCAGCCAAAGAACTCAAATATTATAAAGAAATATTATAGAAATATTAAAGAATTGGGAGAACTACTGAGCAGAACCAGGACTCAAAGAGGGAAGCCACTCTGCTCTGATCTAGATTGTGCAGATTGGCTACAAGACGTTCAAATTGAAGGAAGATCAAACAGGAACCCTATGAGTGTGAAATTAAGGTATGGAATTGTTGGTTCTGTATGATCTAGATTTACTGGTGAAGCATTCTATAGTGCTCTTTTATAGATGTTCTACATTGATCACCAAAATGAGTTTCACTATTGAACACTTTTAGTACTATTTCGAATCCTTAAGACACATCTTAAAGGTTCCATTGTTCTTACGAGTCAAGGAGTTTTTCAGTATTGTGTAGAATCTGACAACAAAAGGAGTTCCATTATTGTCTTTTCAGCAATATCTAGAACCCTTGTTGATTAAAGTGCCATACCTGAACAGCTCCATCTTTCATGTTAGAGTCCATAAGTGTTCTGTTGCTGTTCAGCACTCTATACATTTACTAATGTTTAAAGTGTTGCACTTAGAGTCCTGCTCTTGGTATGGGTGAAGAACCTTTATTCAGTACTATATAGAACCTTATTATCATTGAGCATAGATTGTAGGTATTATGTTGAAAGCAGTATTATTATAGTTGAGTTTTATTTTGAGAGAAATGTTTAACACTGATAACAGTCACAGCCTAATTGCACACCTTAACAATTAGAACCCTTTTCAGCACTAGAACGGTTTGAGTGTCAGGATTTAAGAAATAACGGAACAACTGTGTTATTATATATATATAGATCAACCATATCATTATGACCACCTCCTTGTTTCTGTTGTCCATTCTATCGGTTCCTCTGATCATACAGGAGCACTTTGTAGTTCTATAACTACAGACTGTAGTTCATCTGCTTCTCTGCAGACTTCATTCTCCTCCTTTCACCCTGATCCTCAATGGTCAGGACCCCACAGGACCACCACATAGTTGATGTTATGTGGATGGTGGGTCATTCTCAGCACTGCAGTGACACTGACATGGTGGAGGTGTGTTAGTGTGTGTTGTGCTGGTTGCGGCAGCAGTTGTGCATTGTCACGTTGGAGTAGTGAGCAGGAGTGTCTTCAGTAAAGGTTTGGCCACTGTTTGCAGGACGTCATTAATGAAATGTCGGGGTGTCAAAGTGTCTGCGATGAAGACCAAAAGTGATCTGGCATCGTATGAAATTGCCAGAAAGGAGGGGAGATGAGACCAGGCCCTCTGGACATGATACAACAAACTGTTGATTGCCTTCGCACTCCACACTGCATCTCCACCAAAGCAAACGTAGGACTCGTCGCTGAAGATGATCTCCTGAACTCCTGAAGTTTTGCTTTATCTGTTTTTATTGTGCATAAAAGCAGTTTTAGTGCTATCTAGAAGAGTTGGTGCTTAGAGGGTCCAGGATTAAAGGAATTATGGTAAAAGCAGTATTATTATGGCTGGGTTTTATATATTGTGATATTTCATTAAAACCGATGACCATCTCAGCCTGTGTGCGTGTGTGTGTGTGTGTGTGTATGATTTTCTCAGTACACTGGTGTTCATTTCAGTAACACTCCTAAAGCCAGAGGGATAATATTGACCATGGCCGGATTCCCCTGCCTCTCTTTCCACTGTAATAAATTATGTAGATTAGAAAAGTAGAAACACATTGTGCTGATAAGAGGGCCGTGTGTAGCTGGCTCGCGACATCTCCGCTCGCTCGGAAACGTTTATGTGTGTGTGTGTGCGTGTGTGTGTGTGTGTGTGTGTGTGTGTGTGTGTAGAGGGGGAGTTGCTCTACCACTCAGCCTTGTCTTTTCGCTCAGGAGTGAGGAACATCAGAAGCATCCCAGTTGGACAAGAGTGTGTATCCGTCTGCCAAAGCTCTAGACGAGTGTGTGTCAGGGGAAATGAGTGTGTGTGTGTGTGTGTGTGTGTGTGTGTGTGTGTGTGTGAGAGAGAGAGAGAGAGAGAGCGAGAGTGTACAAGCAGGAAAAACTGGGGGGTCTCAGACTGTGGTCGCTCTGAGCTTTAAAAGTTTGCAGCATGTTCTTCCATTTAGAGCACATGTTCTATTGCAACATTATGAGAACCTGTAACACAATATGTTTGAGTCGGTGTGTGTGTGTGTGTGTGTGTGTGTGTGTGTGTGTGTGTCAGTGCACGTTGTGTTTACTTTAGAGGGACTCCTCCTGCCATTTCAAACGCTGGACGCCAGATGAAACGTGTTGACACAGTGTTCGCTTTCGCCATCCAACACTACACACACTCTTTCCTGTGGGCTCCAAATGACCATGGGACCACCTGAACAGTACACACACACACACACACACACACACACACACACACACACACACACACACATATATATATATATATATATTGACACCAAGGCACCAGACCCTTCTCTATCACCCTTTCCCATAACAAGTACAGAAGAAAAATCCCCCTGCCTGTGTTTTTGGGGGAATTTCGCCCCCGCCCAGTTCGTCCTTACTGAGAGGATTCTGCTTAAAGCCTGAAGTGCAGCTGGGAGACGCTGCGTGTCCAAACACACTGCAGGGAGGGAAAAAAGGAGTGTCTCATGCGATCCCGGGGTGTGATGGGTCGCATAGCATGCTCTCCCTCTCTCACACATACAAGCACACACTCTCACACACCCATACACACACTACGCATCTCTCATGGGTCGTCTGACACACCAGGACAGCCCTACACACCGCACAGTTCAGTGCTGCTGCTGCATCTGCTAAACGTATAAAACACCTATAAATGACAAAACTGAAGTAGTGATTATAGAATAGCCGCAAGTGCTACTAATAGAAAAATGAGCCCAGATCTGTAGATGATGCTACATTTATGGCATTTAGCTGGTGCTGTTATCCAGCGTGACTTACATGGTTAGTCATATTACAGAGGTCGACCACAGCAATGTTAGGAGTCTTGCCCAGTGACTCCAGTTACTTGTTGTAACACAGCATAGGTGCCCAAACTGGGAACTGAACCCCAGTTTCCCACATGGTGTTGTGGCTCGCTGGTGGTGTTTTCTGTTGTCCTGCAACGCTACGACATTAAAATCCAGAATTAAGTTCCAATAATATTGATATCCACAATGAAGCTCTAATAACATTAATATCCAGAATGAAGCTCTAATAACATTAATATCCAGATTGAAGCTCTGAAAACATTAATATCTGGAATAAAGTTCTAATAACATCCAAAATGAAGCTCTAATAAGATTAAGTGACAACTTAAATAGAACACTGTATATCAATTTGTATCACATCATTTTAGCATTTTAATGTTACTGAATAATGACTGTGATTTCTTTTTGCATAATATTATATTTTATATTTTATATTTTTCTCATTGAAATTTTCGAAAACATATTTTTATGTAAAAAAGGATAAAATACTTTACAAGTACTTTAAGCTTATGTTTAGCTTATGCTTATATATGAAGGCTTTGTGGAATTTGCGCAGGTGTGCAGAAACATTTGCACTGGTCTGTAGGTCACACTTCTGAAACTGTTACATATTGCATTTAGGGCTAAAATCACTTAAGTTGTGTTGAGAGGTTTCCATATGTGTGATCATATGGATCATATACTCAGATATGAATATGTGTGTATGCGGGTCCTTTGAGGGTGCAGGTGTGTTCACACTTCTTGCAGACAGGGGTCAGTTCAGCACTCTGAATGTGAACTGAAAGCTGAGATCTGAGCAAAATAATCCAAATTGAGCAATAAGGTTAGGAATGAATGTGGCCTGAGAGAGTCCCTCTGTCTCATCCACATGTGAGTGTGTGTGTGTGTGTGTGTTTGTTTGTGTGTGTGTGTGTGTGTGTATGTGTGTGTGTGTGTGTGTGTGTGTGTGTGTGTGTGTGTGTGTGTGTGTGGGCGACAGGCCCGTCATCTCAGATGCATATCTCTGGGCTCTGGCTTGCTGTGTAGGCCAGACTTTCGGAAACACTTGGCAGGTTTTGGTGGGGAAGTCCCAGCTCTGAGCATGAGGCAGCATCTCTGGGAGCGGCCCGGCGAGACGGGAGTGAGGAAAATGTGAAATGGGATTCGCAAGGGTGGACATTTGAAAGGTTAGCAACCCTTTAAAGGAATACTTCTGTTCTGCTTTGCAAGTAAAGCCCATTAACCTGAACTGTGTCTGTAATTCAATTCATGTATATAGATAACAGAGAGACATACAGTCTTTATTAAATAATTATAAAAAATCAATACTAATTTAAATCATAATAAAAATGTAAAATGTAATAAAAATATTAAAAAATAAAATTTTACATAATATACACATTAATATTAATAAAAATAGTTACACCAAGAAGGGATCAACAGATTGCAATACATGACTGTCATGGAGTCACTCAGAATGGTAGCCAGGCCCACTTTTTTCTTGGACACGACCAGTCAATCTGTGTGTGGAGGCACCGTGGTCAGTACCAAGACCAATGATTTGATGTCATGCATCCAGAAAACCTGGGCTGCAATTTTGTACTTCCTTTGGTCCTCACTACTGGCACTTTGACTTTTTCTGATGTTCTAGCTTGGTAGTGACTTTAAAAGATGAAGTATTTGCAATGTACACCTACAATAAAAAAAGGGTTCAAAGGGTTCTTCGAGTCCAACAAGTACCACTTTTGGTTTCATGAAGAGTCGTGAGTAGGAAGGACCTTTAAATTGGTAAAGAACCTTTAAATGGCCTTCTTTAATCCTATTTAACATATAACTGTATTACAAAATGGTTCTTTATGGAGCAAAAATTGTTCTATTATGGCAGAACACTGTTATACAGTCTAGAGCTGCTGCTGAGACACTCTTGGTGCTGTTAGCAGACAATCGAGGGGAAAATACGAGAAGGACAAGAGTGAAAAGTAGAAAAGTGCAGCAGTGGAGTCACTGTGTTCTTTTTTTTTTGTAAAGAAAAACACCCAAAACACTCTTCTACTGTTCACTTTCATTACGTAACTGTTCTGGGGAGGTGAAGGCAGTTGGCTCTTCACTTCGATAAAAAACTAAAGGAGCACCTGGACTGAGCAACAAGCTCTCTCTCTCTCTCTCCCTCTCTCTCTCTCTCCCTCTCTCTCTCTCTCTCTCTCTCTCTTTCTCTCTCTCTCTCTCTGTGTGGTTTGTTTTTGCTGCCGTCCTCACAGCCTGTCCACATTCCTGCTCCCAAGCTCTGTTCCTCTGGGCTCGTCCCCAGGGAAAACACACGGTTCCTAGAACGGGACCTTGAGGCACACCTCGGGTCACTTTAATAAAGCGCATTTTAATGCAGCTCCCGCTCTCCCGCCAGTCTGACTTATTAACCCTCCCAGCTCCCCCACAGTGTGCACTCCTTTAAAAACCACTTCTTACATTCAGGTTCATTATTTAGGACTCGTAGCTTCATTGAACCAGGCAGAGAAGTGGTGTGGAAAGCGTAAGTTCTCAACTTTCAATCCATACTTTAAAAAAATCGTTTTTAGGTTGCGTTACCTTCATAGACTCCTTATGAACCCAGGCATTTCATTTTATTTCTCTATTTATGAACAGGTCGGTCATGAAAACCAGCATGCCTCATGAATGTAGTGTAACTTTTAGATACCCTATTTGCTGTCTCGGCATTCAGTTTTTATGAAACACTAAAACGCAGGTATCTAGGCAGATAAGCCAGCTCTCTCATTGGTCAGGACTTCATCCGTAGAACTGAAGACTGACAGATTAAGCACCAACACTTTTAGAGATCAAGCAATCACATCGTGTGTGTGTGTGTGTGTGTGTGTGTGTGTGTGTGTGTGTGTGTGTGTGTGTGTGTGCGTGTGTGTGTGTGTGTACATATCGGGTAGTACTGAGAGTGCAGGGTAGTATGGGGTATCATAGGGTACTATAGGGTGTATAAGATAAGTATAGGGTATATAAGATGTAGGGAACGCAGCATAGTTTAAGGTGCAGAATGTACAGGGAATTATAAACAGTACAGATTAGTATAGGGAGTATAAGGTAATATAGGGAGTATAGGATAGTGTGAGGTAGTATAGAGTTATATAAGGAGTATAGGGTAGTATAGTGCCCCCAGTAGAGTGTTTATCTACACCCAACACATCTGATTTAACTAAAACGACTCATTAACAAGTCCTTTCAGAGTTGCAGGGAATATGAACGCAGGGAATCCTCTAAAACATGTAGGGTAGAAGTGTTTCCAGGACCAGAGATGAGAAACACTGATGTAGGGTGTATAAGGTGGAACAGGGTAGTGTATGGGGAGTTATGGGAGTACTGGGTAGTGGGTAGATTTGCTTGATATGTCATCATTTCAAAAAAGATCCTTTTCCATTGCACTTTCCCCCCCCACATTTCACAACATCCAAATAAAAAGGGCTTTGCCAGATTACCTTCTTTACAGAGCACATAAACACATCAGTGAGGATCATCTTATTAAGAGAATAAGCAGACTGACCATAATAGCTTGGTTTTGCTTCATCACGTGAAGACAGAAAATAACAGGGCGAAAATTGGGTCTGAGCTCAGCTTAAGGGTTAAACACTCTAGACTTCAAAGGATTCACTGTTTCTTGTCTTTCGGGCAGACAGCGACATTTTCGGAGACATTCCTGAGCTCCTGAGTGCTGCTATGTTGACTGAGAGAAGCGTCCACTCCCCCAACTCCCCCCAGCCCTGTCACCTCAGTTGAATTATGACCCCCCCCCCAGTGACCCCTACCTTTAATGAAATAACGGGAATGTTTTTTTTAAGCAGGAAGGACTAGTGTGCCAAAATTGGCTTTGTTATGAGCGCCGGGAGAGCAGCCTCCACCCTTTAAGAGCGTGTGATAATGACAATAGCAGTGGCTGCTTTCCCCACAGACACTAAGCCCCCAATCCGCTAATTAAAGCTATAGTAAGGCACTTGTGTTAAATTGGATGTAATCTGTCTCAGCACAACTGTTACCCTTCTTACACCAGAGAAATGCAGGGTGAGCAGTTTAGCGTGTTAACGCTTTAATGTTTGGAAATTCACTGTGTGTCCAAATGTATGTGGACACCGCTTCTAATCAATGCATTCAGCTATTCAAGTTGTACCCATTGCTGGCCCAGATGTGCACACAGGTTGTCTACAGAGAAGAACAAATATGACTCTATTGGCAATCTCCCTAAAGTCATGAGTGGGCTATAGAGGTATAAAGCACCCCAGCATTGAGCTGTGAAGCAGTGGATGGAACTGTCTACTCTGGAACGATGGTGCTCCATCCAGTACGTCTGGGACGAATGGGGAAGTTTGGGATGAATGAGGTGTGGTCGTGAACATCCAACATCTTGACCTCACTAATGCTCTTGTCACTGCTGAATGCAATCAGGTCCTCACAGCAATGCTTCAGCATCTTAGCAGAAAATCTTCCCTAGACAGTAGAGACTTCAACAAAAGCATTTTTACTCACATTCTAAAATATCATTAACATGGTAGAAGGATACTCACTGAAAAGGCAAAAATAGTCCCCAAAGGAAACTGTAATTGTAATTGGTTAAGATTCTGTACTATTTTCCCATCATCAACATTCCATATAACACAGTGAAGACATCACGGTGGGTTTGGTGTGTGAAGACGCATCACTGGTGGGTTTGGATAATACAAATAAAAGGGTTATATGTTTGATGCAGTCGTGCTGAGTGACACCTACTTCCACTTCCACCAATGTCCAATCTGAAGGTGTATAACTGTGTGCGTGTGTGTGTGTGTGTGTGTGTGTGTGTGTGTGTGTGTGTGTGTGTGTGTGTGTGTGTGTGTGTGTGTGTGTGACAGAGAGAGAGAGAGAGAGAGAGAGAGAGAGAGAGAGAGAATCTTGAATCTTGACAGAGACAGAAAGGGGGGTAGTGAGAGACTGGATGTTTAGATCCATAGGACTCAAAGTTGCTGCCCACCAAGGGTTTGGTCATGGGGTCAGAGCGAGAAAATGAGAGAGAGAAGCAGGAGAGTGAGCGACACTTAAACTGGGTTACTGTGTGTGTGTGTGTGTGTGTGTGTGTGTTGGTGAGTGGACAGTGAGAAATGCTCTCTGTAGGGCAGTGGTGGTCACACACAGCTGCAGGGGATTAGTGACCCTGAGCTACAGCCAAAGACCAGGAATTCACCTCTCTCTGTCTCTGTCCCCCTAGATCAACAGAGGTCCATCTTCTCTCTCTCTCTCTCTCTCTCTCTCTCTCTCTCTCTC
>CM067506.1:33239882-33259882 GCA_034509495.1 Acestrorhynchus altus
CACACACACACACACACACACACACACACACACACACACACACACACACACACACACACACACGACCAGTTCCTCCTGAATGTGTGTGATGTTTCCCTCTAGCTCTGTTTCTGTGGCCTTGGTTGTGTATTATTGTAACACACACAGCACTGTGTGGTTTATCATAACTGTCTATTTATGTCAAGCAGCCGTGGCACTGCAAGATTTACACACACACACACACACACACACACACACACAAAAGTGCTGAATTTTATTTAATTCAAATGTTTATTTTTAAAACTGTGTTTCTGTTTCCTATAATAGTATTCTAGTGCTCCAACGTAGGGAATAGTGATTAGGGCTCATCCCTCTTCCATATAATAGTGTTCTAGTGCTCCATTGTAGGGATTAGTGATTAGGGATCATTCCTTTTCTATATAATAATGTTCTAGTGCTCTAATGTAAGCAGCAGTGATTAGGGGTCATTTATGTTCCTTATGACAGTGTTCTAGTGTTCCAGCGAAGTCAACAGTGATTAGGGGTCATTCCCGTTTCCTTTAATAATGTTCTAATGCTCCAATGTAGGGAACAGGGATTAGGGGTCATTTCTGTTCCATATTATATTGTTCTAGTGCTCTAATGTACGTAGTTGTGATTAGGGGTCATTTCTGTTCCCTATGACAGTGTTCTAGTGCTCCAGTGCAGGCAACAGTGATTAGGGGTCATTCCCGTTTCCTATAATAGTGTTCTAATGCTTCAATGTAGGGAATAGGGATTAGGGATAATTCTTGTTCCATATAATAGTGTTCATTAGCTTGAGTACAGGGATCAGTGATTTCTGGTCCCTATAGTAGTGTTCTATTTCTCCAATATAGGGAATAATGATTCTAATACTATTTAAGACCACTTTTGTTCACTATAATAGTGTTCTAGTGCTACAATGTAGGGCACCAGGATTACTGGATATTTCTGTTCACTATGATAGTTTTCTAGTGCTCCAATGTAGGGAATAGGGATTAGGGCTCAATTCTGTTTCTTACAATAGTGTTTGTTAGCTTGAGTGTAGGGATCAGTGATTTCTGTTCCCTGTAGTAGTGTTCTAATGCTCCAATATAGGGGATAGTGATTGTAATATTGTTTAAGTGCTCTTAAAAGGGGAATAGTGGTTAGGGGGCTATTATAGGGCTCTAATGTAGGCAACAGTGATTAGGGGACCTGTTATATGCCGTATGGTGTAGGTTGTTATTTCATGCGATGGTGCATTCGTACTGAAGTGAGTCGTGATTAAGGGAGCATTTTGAAAGGCAGTGAAAGTGAGGAGCGTGTGATGAAGTGAAGGGTGTGCGATGAAGTGAGGGGTGTGTGATGAAAGGGACTGGTGTGTTGCAGTGTAGGACAGCGCAGGCCGCAGTGTTCGGTGTCTCTGCGGAGGTTCGGGTATGGAAGCAATTACAGCCCGAGGAGCCACACACACCCGCCGAGACGGCAAAGAATGCTCTCTCTCTACGGAAGACTAAATTACTTTCGTATGAGTGCGGGGAGGGCAAGGTTAGCATTTCTCTTCCTCACTGTGTGTGTAAGTGTGTGTGTGTGTGTGTGTGTGTTTTATTAGGAACAAATACTGAGCCATATTTTAATTCAGATCACACATTTCAAATTTAAGCAAACAAGCTACAAAAATACTGCAGCTAATTAGACTAACGCAACTTGCTGTGTGCGTGCAAGTGGAGCGCTGGGAGGGGGGTTAAGGAAGGATTGGCAACCCCCCCCCCAGGCAGACCTGGCCCAAGACATAGCCTTTATGCACATGCATGCACAAACACACACACACACACACACACACACACACACACACACACACACACACACACACACACTGCACAACTCACACACACACACACACACACACACACACACACACACACACACACACACACACACCACACATTTTTCCACATGAGGAAAGCTGGCAATTAAAAACGTGTCCCCATCATTGTGTGATTTTGGCCAAAGTTCAATGGCATTGCAGGTCAGGATGCTGAGGCAGAGTTACAGATGGTGTTGGATCTCCCTGTTCGGTCAGTCTACACACACACACACACACACACACACACACACACACACACACACACACACACACACACACACACACACACTGCATGCTGCTTTGATTATCAGAGAGTGAGCAAATCTCACTGCTCACAAACAAGAAAAAAGTACATAAACCCATCCATCAAAGGGCATTTGTAGCACCGGCCCGTCCAAAGGACATGAATTCCTAGCAACTGAACCTGATCACGATTACCTCGACAACAAACGAGCTTAAAATAAGAATAACAAGCAGCTGAGAACATTAACTTCAAACAAGGGAACAAATTGAATTTTAAATTTCATCAAGGCTTAACTTTAGTTCTTAAAACGAATGTTAGCCCTTTCATAGGTGGGTTCTGAGTGTAGGTCTGCCCAGAGTGATGTCTGGTAGCACAGCCTCAGTTGTGGTCCTAGACTGTCATATACAGCACATAATCAGCTGTAATTATGTGAGAAAATTAGGACACACCATGGACCAAGATCTCCATAAATATGTATGCATATGACTAGAAATTGCCCTATGAATTTTGCAGCATTTGCACAATTTGCACACATATATTTCATACCTGTGTTATAATTCACAACAAGCCTCCTTCCACTGGTGGCACTGCTTTGCCAAATATACAGAAAGCAACCTGCCATGTACCTGAACACTTTTACGGAGTGTCTAAGAAAGGAATTAGTGAAGGGACATTCCTGCAGGAACAGTATGAATTTCACATTGGATTATGGTTGTTTGGGTAATGTTAGGGTTAGGGTTAAGTTTATGGGTTGGGATAAGGGTTAGGTGTAGGGATAGGTTAACTTCTTATGAAGTTCTAATTACAGTTATGGTTATGGTTATGGTTAGGGTTAGGGTTAGGGTTAGGTTGAGGTGTAGGTTCAGGTAATATAATAACACTGGTTGCTTTGTAATTTTCTCAGTTCAAATAGTTTGTGTATGTGTGTGTTGTGTTAGTAAATTGTGCATATGCATGAGGGTTGACCTAAATTTGTGTATTGTGTTTTTCTCACAGTATGGACCCATGCACATATATAATGAGAGTTGTGTCTGTGTCTGTTTTTGCCTCCCATCCACACGAAAGCACCATTTTTGGTCACTGAAAACCAAGGTGGAGATTTCTGGAAACTGTTGTCAGTGGAGCTTTATGAAAACACTGATGCCACGATGCATTCGTGTATCTCAAATGGCTCTGTACTACACAGAGAGCTACGTAATGCATGAAACTATAGTATCACACTCAGGTAGTACTAGATTTCGAATTTGAATATGAATATGAATATGAATAAATGTAAATACTGTTCTGTCACTGATATATTATGCAAATCTATTTACATTTACATTAATTTCTAATTTCCTGACTTGCATTTTACTAGTGTGTGATTTAGGATTAACCTTAATTAGCCTTTTGAATGAACCTTTAGAATCCAAGGATGATTTTGTGGGATATTTTTGTAGTGTGACATTTAAATTCACCAAAACAATAAAAAAAAAAGCCCTTTTGTTTCCTTCTCATTTTGTCTATAACTCAATATAGCTGTCAGTGACATCATCAGCCCCGCCCTCTTGCTGATCACTCAGAGTCTGCATGCAGGTTGAGCACTGGTCAGCTGCGTTGGAAATTAAACTGGGATTTAATTCAGTTGGAAATGAGTGAATTTGTGCTGCTTTTACACATTGTCTTGTTTATATGGTGGCACACATCAAAATCATGTCTGTAGATTACTTTGATCCTGAGATATGAAGCCTAGAAAACAGCACGCAACTGCCAACAAAGTGTGGATCTGTGGTTCTAAGAGTTAAATGATGAGCACAATAAAAACTTAACACGGTGAAATTGGAGATTCTCTTAATCATTTCCTTCAGATTGGAAGTGAGTCACTGTGAGGTCAGAGATTTACACCCGGAGTAAACAACAAGACAACAATCAGCTTGGATGAGGAAACATCAGCAACATCAACATTCAGCTGAGCACTAATCATCAATACACCCCCCCCACACACACACACAGTAGCCTGATGGGTTGGGCAGCAGCTAAAGAGATACACACTGATCTAAATGAGTGCCATTACATTGCCAGTGTCAATTTCAATCTGTGCCGAGCTCTCAGAAACCACAGATTGTTGCAAATTGTGGTGTGTGTGTGTGTGTGTGTGTGTGTGTGTGTGTGTGTGTGTGTGTGTGTGTGTGTGTGTGTGTGTGTGTGTGTGTGTCTGTTTGCGTTTGGGGATGGGTTGACTTGGTAGGAGAAAGTGGGTTTGGTTTTATTCAGAAAATTAAACAATAAAAAGAAATAATAATACACACTACAGATTCATACTGGATTCAAATCATTCCACAGTTATTAGTCAGACTGTAAAAACTTCAATCACTCAGTTTCATACTGGGTTAAAGTCCCTCCACAGTTATTACTATCAAACTGTAGAAACTACACAAACTTCAGATTCATACCGGATTAAAATTCCTCCACGATTATTACTGTCAGACTATGGAAACTACACAAACTTCAGATTCATACTGGATTAAAATTCCTCCACGATTATTACTGTCAGACTGTAGAAACCACACAAACTTCAGATTCATACTGGATTAAAATCATTCAATGTCAGACTGAAGAAACTACACATTGCTGATTCATACTGGATTAAAATTCCTCCACAATTATTAGTGTCAGACTGTAGAAACCACACAAACTTCAGATTCATACTGGATTACAATCACTTTACATTTATTACAGATAGGAAAAAACGTACTGGAATGAAATTACAATCATCATAGTCTGATACTAAAAACAGCCCCACTGTGGATTCATACTGGATTAAAATCACGTTGTGCACACAGCAGACAGTAAACTGGTAATTGGTTTTAATTACACAATCCTCAGTCAAAACTAATCCAGGTTAAATTGGGCTGAAGATAAGGATAAGCCATCTCCATCCTGCCATTAAACATGTAAACACAGCATCACTCCCCTCATTTAAAGTGAGTGAGCTTAACGTTGTCTCTTTACTGTTAATGAATAACCTCAAAGCGTCTTATTTGGACATTTGGCAACATTACAGTAACGTCACAGCCAGTGATAATATGTAAGAGTGCTGGAACTGGATCACTGTGCAGCTGCAGAGGTTTAACACACACACACACACACACACACACACACACACACACACACACACACACACACACACACACACACCTTTAAGTCTAAAAGAGATGGCATGGTGAGACACGTCTAGACTAGAACACAGGGACACATAGCACTCTCTCTGGTGTGTGTATGTCATCACTGCTGTGTGTGTGAGTGTGTGTGCAGTGACAGTGTCTGGGCCTGTTCTGTGACCTTGAGGCCCTCTCCGAGTGTGTTTGTGAATTCCATCTGGCCCCGTCGGCAACTCGCTGTAGCGTTCGCTCACAAAAACATATCTGTGGCAAGCGCGGATAAATTCCGGATAATTGCGTATAATACGTTAAAATAACGGGCAGCAGGGCCAAACGCTCGGATTATCAAACCTGCAACCTATTAGGGTTTCCATGTCACGGGCTGTCTGGATAAATATTTGATTTAATTTACGTTTGAAAAAGAGAAGGATTGGACCCAGTGTTCTGTGATTTGGACGCACACGCACACACACACACACACACACACACACACACACAGATATGATGGTTTAGCCTTCACCACTGCTGTCTGTGTCGGAGGAATGTCAGGGTTCTGGTGGTTTTTTGGGTCCTGTCTGCTCTTTCCTGCAGCCTGTACTGTACGTGCTCTGTGCTTATTTGTGGAGTGTGTGGTTTGGAGTAATGCTCTACTTAAGGGTGTTGGTTTTACATGTGTTGGCCTCTCTCAGCTTTCAGAATGAAAGGATTTGAATAACGTTTGGTTTTTAATCCCTGAACCTGTAATTAATATATGCTCTTCCCCCCCTGAAGTTCAGCTCTTTCATCCGGACTGTATTAATACTGCTGCTGCATGGCCAGAACTGATCCGGCCCCTTCAACACATGAACTGTCCAATTAACAATAATAATAACAACAACAACAGTAAAACCACAACAACAGATTCATGCCAATTTCATTATTTACAAATTCCAAGTGGAAAATGTATGTAATGTATGAATAATAAATAGAATAAAAAACTTTTAATGCGTGCTGAATAATTTATAGTACTGAACAATACATAGTAGATTCTGATAATTCATAGTATTTTCTATATAATTAGTTACATAATTAATAGTCCATAGAACATGGAAACACTGGATAATTCATAGTAGATATTGAGAAATTCGTAACAAATACTGTATAATTAACAGTAGATTCTAATTAATTCATAGTGGATAGTGAATCATTTATAGTGGATAATGAGTAATTCATAGTGGACACTGAATAATTCATAGTGGATACTGAATAATTCATAGTGAATACGCAATAATTAACAGTGGATTCCAATTAATTCATAGTGGATTCTAAAAAAAAAGTACATATATAATAATCTATAGCACTTACTGAATAATTCATAGTGGATACAAAATATGTACACACTTAATTATGTATAATACACTTTAAAAAACTGAATTGTCTACCATCTATTTAGAGTTGATATGTAATAACTTGTCCCTCTGTAGGTTTTGTAGTTGTACAGGAGGATGTGTTTCGTTGTAGTTCATGTGTTGTGGTGTAGTTTGTGTATTACAGATGGAGTTGTGTTGCTGGTGTCAAAGCTCTGTATCTATTCATCGGGTTCTTTGCTTCTTTGATGGAGAATCCCTCATCTTAAATAGCACTCTCTCTGTGTTCTCCGTGCTCTGCAGCAGAACACCTCAGCCTGAGGACTCTCGCCGATCTCTCTCTCTAATCTGCCTTCAGGACCACATCAGTCATCTGCCCACAGATAAAAGACACCCGGCTACTGCAACTACTGCAGCTTCCGCAGACGCTCCGTCAGATCATCTTTCCCTCTACGGTCTTCTCTTTTACACGACTCTTCTCTGTCATCCTCAGCATCTGCAGCTTTCTCACTGAGGATCATGTTTGAGGTGTCTTTCCTTCCCACCGGTCTAAAGTTGTCCACTTCCCTCAGTCATGGTGTAATTTTGGGTACTAGCAATAGATCTTCAGCTATTTTGCTGAAAGCTTCAGCTTCAGGTCACTCATACCAAAACTTGGTCAGAAGGAGGTCTGCAGAAGGACTAGACTGATGTTTATTCTGCTCAGACTACCATTTACACTTAAAGCCTATCTAGAACCTCCTGAAGACCTAGAGTGACTTTTACTCTACTCACACTGCTGCTTACACCCATAGCCTCTCTAGAACCTCTAGAAGGACTAGAGTGCTGTATATTCTGCTTACACTACTGATTGCACTCATAGCCTATCTAGAACCTCTAGTATGAGAGTAATGTTTTTAGACAAAACCTATCCCACCCAGTAAATCAGAACATGAATGGTTGGTTCCCAGTTGTGTTGGTGGTTATTTGGATGGTCTTTATGTCCTTCTGTTTAGTCCCAACCAATTAAAGCACAAATCTGATGGGACAGTTTACTGTTACTTTTTTTTCCCAATGGAACTCTTGATGTACCAATTGCTGAAGCAGATGTGCAAATACACACACAGCTTGTCTAGCCACTGTAGAGAAGTACTGCCAATAGAATAGGACTCTCTGGAGCAGATAAACATAGAAGAAACTATTGGCATCATGGCCAGTGCCAGGTATGGGCTAGAGAGGTGTAAAACCCCCCACCATTGAGCTATGTTATCTGGAATGGAGCTCCATCCTGTACATTTGGTTTGGGGATGAGGTGGGGAGTTGGGGATGAGGTGGGGTGGTGATCAACTCTAGCTCTGGTCATTGAATGCAATGAAATGTTCACAGCAATGCTCCAAAATCTAGTAGAAAGTCTTCCCTGGTCAGTAAAGACAGTTACTCCAACAAAAGCAGGATAAACTCTTTTTTATGTTCTTGATTTCAGAAGAAAGAGACAATGAGTCAGTGTGTCAATTAGCAGGTTGGTTCACAAGTGTGTTGTGTTTTGTTCTCAGTGTTCAGTATTGTTGTCTAGCTGAAGAGTGTGTGTTATAGCTTTGTGCGGCTTGTTGGAGAATGAGCAGTTGAGGAGAAATGAAAGAATAAAAGAAAAGTTTTTCATGTGTTTCTCAAAGTTAACAGCGACTTGGATGGAGAGTATAAACAGCGGTGGCAGCGTTTTAGCTGCACTAGGCGGTAATTATTCACGGTGTGAGTGATGCCTTCCAGGGGCTGAAGATTGATCACGTTTGATACGCTATCTATCTCTGGCTGGGGCTGCTCCAAATTGGCCAGAGCTGGAAAGAAAGGAGAAAGTTCTTAAAGGAGTGAGAGGTTGAGAGAGGATGAGAGGAGATGAGTGAATCATTCGTTTAGTGTCGTCAAACTGTAAACAGTTCGTAAACAAACATGTTAGGGTTTGTGTATCTGATGGAGGATAACAGCACAATCAGCAACAGCACCATTTCAACTCTCACACGGGTCTCTGAATTGTCACGGTTCTGTATAGAACTGCTGCCTTTACTAAAGCACCTCTGCAGACTGTTCTGTGTTTAAGAATGAGTGGGTTTGAGTGTGGAAGACGCTCAAAACTGCTTTGAAAAGATAGATAAAAAGTTCAATAAAGTTTATGTCAAACTGAGCACCATGTAAGAACTCAAATGGTTCTTTATTATCATGGTTCTTTCTTGTTTCGAGTATGAAACATAATCATTTTAATCCCATTTTTCCCTCATATCAATTTGGAAGAGCCAGTTTCCCAATGACCCAGGATTTGAACCAAGGATCTTCATATTATAGTGTATAGTGCTTAAATAAAGGTGCCACAAAGGGTGCCATAGAGGAACCATTTTTGGTTCCACAAAGAACCATTTTTGTCTAAATGATGTGTGTGAAAAAGTTGTTCACTCTCACATCATCTGTACTAAACCAAAATCGTTCTTCTATTGCCTTTAAAAAAGAACACTTTATATTTAACTGTATGAAAATTAGGCTTTTCTGCATTAGCTTTAACTGAATCATCTGTTTAGTGTCTTCAAACTGTAAACAGTCTGTAAACAAAGACTTGTGGGTTTGTGTATCTGACAGAGTGTAACAGCAACAGCAACAGAACCAGAAGCTTAATGTCACAGTTCTTTATAGAACTGTTGCCTTTACTACAGAACCTCTGCAGATCACAGGGGTTGAGTGTGCAAGGGGCTCAAAACTGCTTAAAAAAATAATATATATATAATATATAATTTAATGTTACAAACAACTCACAATGATCAGAACCATCATGTCATGTCATTTTTGGTTCCAGAAACTACCACTATAGTAAAAGAGATGTGTGAAGAACATTTTAAAGTATTAAGCAGTAGATGTAAAGGTCCTTTACCAGTTTAAAAGTTCCAATCCATGTCTCCATATTTGTACAAAACTGATAAAAAAATAGAATAAATAGAATTTAAGAGTGAAAGAACTTAAAAACCCTTCATCTCTGAAACTATTGCCTCAAGAGAAATTTTAGAGTTTGAGGGTTTTTTTAAGGATTGCCATAATAAATCCATTTTTGGTTCCATTAACAACATATAAATGAGGAAAACTGCTTTTAAAAGCATAAAAAAAGAACTTTCCTGAAGGAAATGCAGAGGCTGGCTGCCAGGCTGTTGCTCCGTGGTTGCTATGATATCCAATAGTGTTGCTAGGTGAGTTGAGTAGTAGTTATTTGCTTTTGCATCTCAGATAAGATGCTGTGGGTTCTAAATTGGTTGTCAAGGGGTTGCTGTGGTGCCTATGTGGTTGGTTGGGTGTTACTATTGTATTTATATTACTGTGACAAGAGATGAGTGCCAAAATGTTTTCACCTCATTCAAAAATTGAAAAATCAAAAATTAATTTGAACCTACACATCCAATCAAAAAGCTGTATACCAGCCTGTATCACACGGTCCAAGCTGGAACAGTGTCGAAAACAAGATAAATGGGATTATTAGTCCACAGTTGGGATGCAACCAAATACTATTTGGTCTTTGCATCTCAACAAGACTAACAACACAAAGCACAATCAGACATTAAGATTCTTCTGCTTTCTCGTACTCTGAGGGTGATTCAGTGAGGTGACCAATTGGGCTTGACCCAAACTCACTGATCAGAGATGATGGTATTTATCTCCTGGCCTCCTCTTTGGTCTTCTTCGAGTGGACACCGTGAGGATCTGGTGATGCCAGATCTTTTCCATCGCCTTTGACTGAGGACATGAATCACTCAGGTTGGCTCGTGGTGAACCCATGACACTTGTGAACTGTCTCCACATGCACCCACCCACCCCAGAGACCCTCGCTTGTGTTCATTAGTGCAGACGGCGATGTAATTACCAGCTTCTCCCCGGGCCTGGCTTGGCTAGCTGAGCCTTTCATGTGGAGCGTGCTCTGTTTAGGAGTGGCAGGCCAAGTGGCAAATGAGACAGAACGTCCACACACGGAGAACGTACGAACTCAGAAAATATACAAACAAAGGCATACACACTCGTAAACGCGTACACACAAACATATACAAACAACAGGCACCTTCAAATCTATACAAACACTCCCAGCAAGAAAGGGTTCTCTATGGTGCTGAAAAGCTGGTTCTTTCACTGTTAACAGCTGTAGAACCCTTTAAAAATATTTTTATTTTAAATATATTAAAAAATATTTTTTTTTAAATAACAACAAATCATCTACAAATGGTTTTCCTTTATACGACCTTAAAGAAGGGGTCCAAATGGCTCAGCTGTCTAATGCGCTACCACTACAATCTGAGGATTGCAGGTTCGACTCCTGGATCAAGCTGCTTGGCCATGTTCTCTCTGGGTACTCTCTACACCCATTTCACACTTAGTGTGATGCTGGCCAGCACAGGTGTCTGTCAGCCATTGCATCAGAGGTTGGGACATGTCGCTTCCCTCTGAGTGCTTTGGGGTTGGGAATTGGCACTTCTCAAATTTGTGGTAAATAAAGTATTCTTTACTAAATATACTCAGAGAACACAACTCAAGAACACAACTGAGAACAAAACAACTCAGAGAACCATTGGATGGTCAACAATTCTTTGAATTGATGGCCAATCTTTTGCAGATGGTTCCATGTAGAGGCAATGTCTCATTGAAGAACATTTTTAATATGGTTTCTATAAAGAACCATGTTTTCGCTCTTTAAGGGTTCATTGTGTTTTTTTATATGTAGAACCATAACAACTCAAACCATTTGAATCTGTAAATGGTTTAAGGGTTCTTTGCATTGAAAGAAATTAAGACAAATTTGAATCGCCAAGGATCTCCTGAAAATAACAATATCTAGTATGTGTGACTGTCTCCTATAAATACTTTTCAAATGTTTTGGTAGTCGAATTACAAAAAGGTCCCACAAAATTGGCCCAGGGTTCTAAAGGTTAAAGGAATAAAGCTTGATTGAGGAAATTAAGAATGGACTGTTCATAACATGTTTTTCAAAAATAATAAAGTGATAAAAATGGTTCTATGTTGACAAAATACCTAAATAAACAAGAAATAATTCATTATTTTATAGAAATATTAAAAACACTTGTGTTAAATTAAGCGTTACTGTTTATTTACATGAAATAAACCCACACAAATATCAAGACTGGAGAGAGACTGGCCATATGAAAATATGATCTACATTAAATATGTTTATTTTTCTTACATTGAGGACATGAGGGTGGGTCAGAAAGTCTCAGTAATTTGCTTTTAGACTCAGATTATTGAAAAGAACTCGATTGAGGGTCTTGAGGCAATACCAGTACCAGTGCTTAAGCAGTCCTCAGCAGAAGGAAAAACAGGAGCTGTGTCCTGGGGGGAGTGTAGGGGTCTGGTGGGGGTCTCTTGAGGCTGAGGCACAGCCGGTAATGACGGTGAAGTGGCTCATCACCTCAGCCCTGCAGCCTGCAGAATTAACACCAAAAAAAGGCCTGGTGTGACCAAGCCTGGGCTGAACTTAATCAGACACCAGGGAACTCTAAGTGAGAGAGAGAGCGGCAAAGACACGACTGGGGGGTGGAGAAAGTGGGGGACGTGAGGAATAGGAGGGGAGTGAAAGAAGGATGAAGTGACTGAGAGATAAAGAAAGAGAGAGAGAGAGAGAGAGAGAGAGAGAGAGAGAGAGAAAGCGAGAGAGAGAGAGAGAGAGGAGAGAGAGAGAGAGAGAGAGAGGTGTACCTCGAGGTGTCTCCTGTCTGCTGGTCCCTCTCTGTGGTCGCCCCTGTTTATACATTTATACACCTGTTTATTTATTTATTTACTTACTCTGCTGACCCAGAGATACTCTCTCACCCACACCACTCTCTCTCACACACACACACACACACACACTCATAAGGGCCAAAAAAAAAAATAATATATATTTTGATGTACACAGTTTACATTAATTTTGTGCAGGCCTGCTTATGATGTCACAAATATCAACATGCTGTTTAACAGTTTAGCTCATTTCTTCAGCTTATGCAGCTTACTCCTTGCCTATTCAAATGCCTTACAGCAGTTCGTAGCCCTGCCATTTAGTCTGCAGTATTTAGCCTCACTATTTAGAGTATAGGAGTTTAGCCCCACCCATTCATGAAACAAGAATTCCATTCAGCCTACAGCAGTTTCCCTCCACCTATTCAGATGCACATGTTAGTCCCACTCCATTTAGCCTACAGCACTTCAGTTTCATCGGTTATTGCTTACAGCAGTTTAGCTCCGCCCATTCAGCCTACAGCATTTTAGCCCCACCAGTTCAGTCCACAGCGGTTTAGCTTGACACATATTTTCAGAAATGTTCAAAGATATCTGGATCATGCAGACAGGGCATTAAATATTTAAGATCTTCTACATTTGTAATCAATTATAAAATGATGGTATCATCACAGTAATTAAATGGTACTCTGTAAAGCAACATCCAATGAATATAGTCATTTTGCTGTTATTTCTTCTGTTATATTTGTGCGCGTATAAATCATACCCACAGTTTCTGAGATATTTTATTTTAAATTGAGTCCTCATAAATGGAGAGTGTCTGTGGTGATGATTTGCTTGACCTTTTAATGGAGCTATGATGCTTTTATGAAACCCAGTGCAATTATTATTATTATTATTATTATTATTATTATTATTATTATTATTTTGTTATTATTATTATTTTGTTATTATTATTATTATTATTATTATTATTATTATTATTATTATTATTATTGTTGTTGTTGTTGTTGTTGTTGATATTGTTATTGATATTGTTAGTTGTTAAACAATCCTGAAGTCTGGTGAAGCTGTAGCCCCCTCAGTATCCCCTATGTCTGGCTCTCAGCTTCCAGAGAGATTCGCTCCAGAGACACCATATCCACCGTCAAATTCTGCAGCCTAGTTAGTTAGCCTGGCTGACGGCAGTCTCCTCCGAGCATTCTGTCAGGAGGGCAGCTAGTGGGACTGGGTGGGGGTCAGGGGGTCACTAAGGAAAGGGAGGAGGAAAAGAAAAAAAAAGAAGGAGAGAGAGTTAGTCAGAGGGCCTGATCTTGCACTCCTCTGGAGAACAGCCGTATCTGAGTCGTTCCTCTTCACCTCCTCTCCTGTCCCCAGTCTCTCTCTCTCTCTCTCTCTCTGTGGGGCAGACAGAGGAAAGGTTAAACTAGGCTGCCAATTGCTGAGCTGGGGGTAAATAAAGGATAGCAGTTCAGATTAGCAGCACCAGCCACTGAACGCCTCCGCGTCGGTGTCAGAGCAGGAGAGAAGGGAGAAGAGAGAGCAAAGCAGGTGAAAGAGGAGGACAGGTGAAAGAGTGGGCCAGGAAATCGTCTGATGAAGAGAAAGAATGCAAGAGGAGTGAATAATGCGCTGGTTTATCTTCGTACTTTCTGATTTTTATGGTCTCATTTCATAGAAAACCCAGTTTCTTTTTCAGTTTGGTGCAAACACTACATTCATTCCTTAAAACCAATCTGCCTGTTTAAACTCCTCTTTTGTAATTGTGATGTCACAACAGTTTCGCTCTGCTCTTTCAGCCTGCAGGCATTTAGCTCCACAAACTCACAAGTTTGTAATAGTTTAGTCACAACCTTCAGTCTACAGCAGTTTAGACCCACTCGTTCAGCGTGACAGAGTTTAACCCCACTGGCTGTAGACCACAACAGCTTTCATAGCAACCCCATTTGGCTCAGGCAGTTTAGCCCCACCCATTCAGCTTGTCAGTTTAACCCCACCCATTGAGACTACAGCAGTTTAGCCCCACCTATTCAGCATACACAAGTTTAGCCCCACCCTTTGAACATACAGCAGTTTAGCCCCACCTATTCAGCCTACAGCAGTTGTCCCCACCCATCCAGCCTACAGCTCTTTAGCCCCACCCATTCAGCCTGTAGAATTTCGGCTCTACCCACTAATCCTAGAGTAATTTAGCACCACCCACTGACCTACAGCAGTTTATTCTGTCTATTTAACTCTACAGAAATTTAACCCCACCATTCAGCCTGCAACAGTTTAGCTCTGCCCATTCGGCTTACTTACTGACCTTTTCCCCTCTCTCAACTTCTGGCCACTGTATGAGAGGTGTGTGACCACGGTATCTGAGGCAGGGACACTGAGATCATGTGTGTCCTGTCAGTCGGAAGGACCTTTCTGTGGCCTCGCTCTCTCGCTCCATCACAAACAGGAGGCTGTTGCTGTGTGTGTCATATGATGTCTTGTGGCTTTGTGCCTCCTCTCAGCAGAACAGAGCAGTGACAGTTCTGCTTCTCTGCCATCTGATGGACACGCCGACCCTCATCACATGTAGGCATCAAGGTCTCCCCACTCACTCCTAAACCCAGTGTGAGCGTGTGTGTGATGGTAGGATATTCCAGTTAACCTCTCAGTTAGTCTCACTTTTCTAATTTTTGTTAACTTCTTTCTTATTTGTTTATTTATTTGTTTGTTTGTTAAAAGCTGTGGTGTGTCCGTCGGTACTCTCCTCCAGAATGCTCAGTACTTTTCTCTCTACACTTTGTTATGTCTCCATGCTGTGAGAAATCAGAGGCAGCTTAAATACTGTGTCCACCACTGTCCAATTTCAAGTGACCTCTACCTGTTCAATTTTGTAGATGTACATTCAGAGACAGAAGCTCATCTGTTTCTGCACAGTTTGTCTTGGCCGTCCTCTGGTCCTTCATCAGTGTCCACAGGACGCTGCCCACAGGACGCTATTGGCCAGAAACTTCTGGTTGGTGGACTGTTCCCAGCTCCAGCAGTGACTATAGTGCTGAGAATGACCCACCACCCACGTTACCTGCTCTGTGGTGGTCCTGTGAAATCCTGACCATTGAAGATCAGAGTGAAAGCAGGATAACAATGTATGCAGAGAAACAGATGAACTACAGTCTGTAATTATAGACAGTCTGGATGAATAGACCAATAGAAATGCTCCTAAATTAGTAACATATATTACATTGTGGTCAAGAACATTTTTGCCTTCCTGTAAAGTCACCATTTTGGAGACACATGCTTTTCATTGGACAGCAACAATATTTTGAACTCAATATAAGATTATTGCATATACATATACAAACATGTGGAAATATATATATATATATATATATATATATATATATATATATATATATATATATATATATATATATATATATATATATAATTTTATTCAATATGGACAATTTAATCTACATAACCTTCACTTTTTCTTGTTTATTGGACCATTTAAAAGTGTTTTCCTTTGAGTTTGGTTATAGATCAGTTTGGGCCCTGTGGTCATAATGAACTGAATGTTCACATACACGCCACATTCATCACACATTTTCATTGTCTCTACACCCAAGACAATGATGACATGATAAATTATTTACAATAGAACTGAAATTGGTTTTAGTGTCACTAAAGCAACAGTGATCCCTCTTTTAAAGTCAGTTATTCAGCATCTGCTATGAAGCTTAACTTTAAGTTAAACTAACTTTTATAAATTTTATAAACATGCTATGATGTGCTCTATTTGATATACTGCGTATAAAACTTGAGACATATGTATGACCTCATGTCTTGACAAAACACAAAAAACAAGTGTGTGTGTGTGTGTGTGTGTGGGAGTGACACTAAATCAGGTCATTGCCTCTACCAGCCGCAGACATGTGCTACTGCTTATGCAGCCGGAGGCTGGAGGCCTGGATTCACTCTCGCCGCCACTGCCTCGCTAACAACTTTATTGGAGTCAGCTTTTAACTCAGAAAACAATGCCGGAAACAATGCAGTTCCCTAGTTTTGGTTTCAGGAGAATAGCTGGAGGTCTAGGCTGCCCAGAGCTCCTGCGAGTGGTTAGTTGTGTCCCAAATGCATTTCCAATTGCAACTGCACTACCTGCCTCAGCGAAGCTGCACTGGAGACTTGAGTTAAAGTAACATTCCGTATAAATTGTACCTTAAAGTATTAAGTTCCGAATCATGTTAATGCTCCACTGACTGTAACAGGGAGAAAGACACTTCTGTCCTTCCACACCGGCTGGAAAGCTACTAATGCACAATGGAACTTTGGTGGAGCTGCATGAGCCTTGTAATATTCCCACAATTTCAATGACAAATAAGTGTGTACAACTCTCCACAGTATAATACAAACACAGATAAATACAGAGAGTAATGTTTAAAAAATCAGTATAGAAATAAATCATTTCCTGAGGGGCAACAGCAGATCTAAAGACATCTGCATTAGGTTACTTTTTAGTTCAAGAACAGATTTTTTTTCCAGTTCTGCGTACATGGAATTTCTATATATGGAAGCACCTTACAAACAGAGTGTGATTTAAGATGTTTTGCTGGTTCTAGATTAAACAGGAACATTCAGAGAGCTTGATCTGAAGCTTGTAAGATTTCTTTGACCTTGTTTTAGTGCAGCCTGAAAATGTAACACTGACCAAATAAAAAGAGTGATTCATTTAGGGTGATGGGCTTTTAATGTGTAAGCCAATAGCACTTTACTGTAACACTAATTCCCCCAGCGCCTAAAAGGACTTGACACCAAACACACACACACACACACACACACACACACACACACACACACACACACACACACACACACACACACACACACACACACACAAAGGAAGGAAGAAAAATGAAATGAATGAAAAGAAATAAGAAAAACTTTTAGGAAAGAATTTAAGAAAGAAAGAAAAGAAATAAGAAGGAATAATACATTAATGAAAAAGAACATGAATATAAAACAAAGAAGTAAAGAAAATTAATAAATTAAAGAACATCCAGAATTTACAAATGAAAGAAAAACATTAATAAAATGAAAGAAAGAAAATGTGAAAAATGAAAAAATGAAAGAATGAACATTCATAATTTAAGAAAGATAGAAAGAACGAAAATGGATTAATGAAAGAAAGAACATTAAAGAATGAATGAAGGAAAAAGAAACATCCAGAATTAAAAGAAAGAAAGAATGAATGAATGAAAGAAAGAAAGGAAAGAAAGAAAGAAAAGAAAGAAAGAAAGAAAGAAAGAAAGAAAGAAAGAAAGAAAGAAAAAAGAAAGAAAGAAAACAAGAAAGACCCTAACTGCAACTCCTGTCTTACAGAAACTGTGTGTGTGAAACTACCTCCACCATGTTTGGAGGTTGCCATTGTCACTGTGGAGTTGCTGATCTGCTGCAAAACAAGACTCTTGTACACACACTTTAGTCATCACACAGGTGCTAGAAACACACACTGTTACAAGCAGAAACAAGCCAGGAGCAAGCAATTATGAAATACCAGTCCCACTGTTGGGAGAACTGGTAAATGGCCTGAATATGGCCACTGCAGGTTAAAGTTTACGCTGTATCACGGCTGTAAGTCAGGCAACATTAAAACACTGAGAAGGCCTTGCAGTGTAGAGGTCCTCCACATGGCCCATGGATCTTCACCCTCTCACACACACCCATGGGTCCCTATTTCCCCCCATATATACCCCCCCCAGCCGAGAAAGCACAGCCCCAGCTTCCCACATGCCCCTCTTTCTTACTCTGTCGAGTTGCACATAATGTGGCTGATGATCTTTCTCATTGATTTGGCTATCACTTGCTTTGTCTGCACTGATCCGTAGCTGAGGCTCTAGTTAATTATATGGGTCGACATGTCTCCTGCCTGAGTGTGACTCTCTGTCCTGTAGTCAGTTTTAATAAAGGCCCACATTGTGGCCTTCTGTGCCTTTCTGCCTGCTTCAGGAGATTTCTCAATTATGGGGACTCCACACTCCTCCCTCTCCCTCCATGGCCTTCCTCACTTCTTCTTCTTCTTCTCTTCTTCTTCTTCTCTTCTTCTCTTCTCACATTTGTTTGCCCTGTTTTTTTATTTAGTTTCTTTCCTCTCATTAGATGCCCCATACTCATCCTTCACTGACAGAGAGAGAGAGAGAGAGAGAGAGAGAGAGAGAGAGAGAGAGAGAGAGAGAGAGAGAATCTCTGAAACCTCCCACAAAAAAGATCTGTTAGTGGGGAGAGCAGGAGCTGCTGAGCACTGAGTGACTCTTGAAAAATCAAGAGAGCAAGGGGGGGGTTAAGGTGTGTGTGTGTGTGTGTGTGTGTGTGTGTGTGAGTGTGTTAAGGTGTCTGGAAGTGACTGGTAGGACTGAAGAATGTGAGATATTTGAGATTTTTATGCAGGTGTGCTGGAGTGGACACTGTGCTGCTGGAGAGAAGAGCAGCTTTAATTGATGTCTGTGTTCATTCATTTACAGTCCTTTGTTCAATAGAAATAAAGAGAGGAGGAGGAGGAGGAGGAGGAGGGAGGGTTGGAAAAAGACAGAAACGACACAAACGGCGGGTGACAGTGTGACAGTAGACTCCCATTACTGTCCATTTATCTGAAATAATGTGGCCTTCAGTAGCCAGAGCTCTCTCTATATATATATGGAGAGAGAGAGAGAGAGAGAGAGAGAGAGAGAGAGATGGAAGGAGAAACAAAAGGAGGTGTGTTAAGTTCTTGTGTCGGCTGCCACCGCTTTTCTTGCTCTTTTCTCCACCTGCTGTAAAAGGAAAGAAAAAAGAAAAGAGGTCTGATCAGACAAAATGCTGCAGAGATTACAGAGCTAAAGGTTAGCTGTAGCTGTCATTAGTGCTGTACAGAAGGCTTTTAACACACACCAGCCACCGCTGTCTCCACCATTTACCACCAAATTTCAAGTGGCTTCACACACACACACACACACACACACACATGCACGCACACGCACACACACACACACACACTCTCTCTCTCTCTCTCTCTCTCTCTCTCTCTCTCTCTCTCTCTCTCTCTCTCTCTCATATAACATATGCATATGTAGACAGATTTTATTCCAAATAGTTTTGGAACATTTCTTTGTGAACTTGTGAGACAATGTAAAGAACAACTGGAGATTCAAGGTTCTTGCAAAAATAATAAATATGTTCTTCTAATTGTAATATTCTAACTGTGTTCTTCTAACTGTGTTCTGTTAATCGTGTTCTTCTGTGTTCTTCTAACTGTGTTCTCCTGATTGTGTTCTTCTGTTCTTCTAACTGTGTTCTCCTAATTGTGTTCTTCTGTGTTCTTGTATCTGTGTTCTCCTAATTGTGTTCTTCTGTGTTCTCCTAACTGTGTTTTCCTAATTGTGTTCTTCTAACTGTGTTCTCCTAATCGTGTTCTTCTGTGTTCTCCTAACTGTGTTCTTCTGTGTTCTCCTAATCTTGTTCTTCTAACTGTGTTCTTCTAACTGTGTTCTCCTAATTGTGTTCTTCTGAGTTCTTCTGTGTGCTCATAATTGTGTTCTTCTAACTGTGTTCTTCTAACTGTGTTCTCCTAACTGTGTTCTTCTAACTGAGTTCTTATAACTGTGTTCTCCTAATCATGTTCTTATTACTGTGTTCTTATAACTGTGTTCTCCTAATTGTGTTCTCCTAATTGTGTTCTTCTA
>CM067506.1:33264882-33268702 GCA_034509495.1 Acestrorhynchus altus
CTCTCTCTCTTCCTCTCCCTCTCGCGCACTCTCTCGCGCTCTCGTGCGCGCACACGCACGCCACCACCTCTGCTGCCACCTCCACCTCCTCCTCCGCCGCCACCGCGCGCTCCCAGTCTGCAGAGACGGAGCTGGATGTGAGAGTCGGGTCCGAGCTGCAGGAGCGCGAGCCCGCGAAGGACGAGGGGAGCGGTGGGAGGAGAGCGCGAGACGACCGAGGAGGAGGCGCGCGAGGAGCAGCCCGGAGCTCCATGCAGTTCAGCACCAGACCGGCCAGCGCGGAGCCGGGCTACATGGGGACATGGCAGCAGCAGAACACTGACAGCAACCTCCTGTTCAGGATGTCCCAGCAGGTCAGTGCCCCCAGCCTTTACAGCCCTGCACGCGCCTCTCTTTCATCTCTCCTTCATCCCTCTCTAATCCCCCTTTCACTGCCGAGGCGCGCTCGGGCAACTTTCAGCGCGTCCCTTTGCGCCGTTTTTGGTTTCGGCGCTTTTTCTGCGCGCTTGACTTTGCGCATCACGTGCAAATCATGGAAAGCAATCGATGCAAGACTGCGAGCCTTCAAACGACAAAACGCGTCCCTCCATCCTTTCCTCTCCTCCATCCTCTCGTCCCCCTTTGCTGATTCCTGTCCCGCATATTCCTCCTTTCCGACGTTCCTAATGGGCTGATAAATGTCTGTCCCAAGCCTTTAAACGATCAAATGGGAGTGAAAAGAAGGAGAAGCGAGCTTCGCCACATCCGTCCGTTCCTGACTTTTCATCCCTCTTTCTTGCATCCCTCTTTCTCCCTCGAAAACAGAAACAAGAACTTTAGTGCTGCCCGCACTTTGTGCAGTTTCATATATTAGAATTAGAAAGTAAAACTCGTTAAACTACATTTTAAACAATTGATGTAAAGGAAGCAAGTGCCAATACATCCTTCTCCTTTCATCCCTCAATCGTCACCCTTCCCTCTCTCCATTTAACAAAAACAACAAACAAAACAAACTAACAAACAAACAAACCCCCGAAATAACCTTTCCGACGTGCTGTCCAGTCTCTAAAAGTATTATTAGTAAAACCATGTAAATGGTAGAAAATATGGAAAAATAGAGGAAAGCCTAGCTACACCACTACACCCCTCTCTCCTTTCTTATCCCTCACTTGTACGCTGAGAGATGGAGGGATGAAGTTGGAGTGTTTCCAGTATTGTGTCCAATCTCTAATGCTAAAGATAGAAATTAAAATATGTTTACTAAAATATGTCAGCGGTCATATAAAACCAATAAACAAATTGAAGGTATAAGCAAGCTTCATTATATCTCTCAGCCCGTCATCCCTCCATCTCCAACAGCCCCACTAACTTTAATGTTTTCATCCCATATTTTGTCACATCTCTCTTCCTGGAATTAGAATTAAACATATCTTCATATCATAACAGTAAAATTAAATAAAGCATTAATTGCATGAACAAGCTTCATTACACCCCTCCACACTTCTCTCTGTATCCCTCTCTCACCATCCCTCCATCTCTGGCAGTCCAACACAACTTCATTATCCGTTTCCAATGTTTTGTCCAAGCTCTATTACTAGAATTGGAATTAAAAGATATAAATAAGTGTGATATAAAAATAAGAAAGATGTAAGCAAGCTGTTTCAGAACCCCCATTCTCTCTTTCCTCACCGCTGTCATCATCCCTCCATCGGTCAGTCTGTTCAGACACATAAACAACTGTTTCTCATATTTTGTCCAAATGTCTCCAATATTAGAATTAGTGTCAGAAATAAAATATATAAAACAAGCACAAAATTATGAATATCATGTGTGAACCAGCTTCCATCCCTCTCTCTTCACCCTTCCATCTCTGTCTGTCTGATCAGACTCATAGATCACTTCACGTTTCCATTATTTTGTCATTTGGCTTAACAGTGGTTTTAACAATAGTATTTATACTTTTATGTGCTTTGTAAACTAACAAACAAGCAAACAAAATGGTTTTTAACATTTTACTATAAATCCTGCCTTGTTCATGTCTCCTCGTCTCCTCATCCCTCACTGCATGTCAGCTTATCTGTACACATTGCTCTTTTTACCATTTCCAATATTTTGGCCAGAATAGGTTGCAAAAAACAAACAAACAAGCAAGCAAACAAAAATGGAAATAAATTAATAAAAGATTAAAACCAAAAAAAAACTGCTTTAGTGAAAACCTTGGTCCTTTTCAGGTTCAGTCTGTCCATATGCATGGCTTTACATCTATTACCTGTTCCCGGTAATAAACAAGCAAGATAAACAAGATAAATAAACAAGACAAACGAGTGTCTGTCCTCCTCTTTCATGCCTCCTTCTCTGTTGATGTGGATCAGTCTGTACAGGCATGCAGACGACTATATAGTGCCTTCAGTTCTGGCTGCATTACACTACATAAAAATGCTCCATCCCTCTCTATTTCTTCATCTCCCTTGTTCTTCATCCCTCTCTCACTGTCTCCCTGTCTCTCTCTCTCTCTCTATGTCCCTCATTCTCTCTGGTCATCCCTTGTTTTGTGTGTGTGTGTGTGTGTGTGTAATCACAGAAGTAGGAAATCCTGTACTGTGTATTTCTCTGTTTCTGGCCATGTGATTTTGAGCTTTCCTGCTAAAAAATTAGACAACAGCACAATATAAAACACTTGCGCTTTAAACTACTTAAGTTTATCCATCTTCTTTCATCCCTCATTCTCTTCGTCTGTCCATAAGTCGATGGGTCGTTCTCGATGCTGGCTCATAAGTTTGTTTTTGGACTCTAACACAGCAGATTAGATGGATCAGGTGGATTTTTAAACAGGATGAGGTCGAAATGGATGGATGGATGGATGGATGATAGAGAGAAAGATAGATAGATAGATAGACAGACAGACAGACACATAGTCCATCACACAGATAGATGCATAGAAGGATGAAAGACTGATAATAAAGACATATAAAAGACCATGTGTTTAATGCTTTAGTAATCCAGATTGTGTGTGTGTATGTATGCTTTCCGTACTGTGTGTATCCTAGTATAAGTGTGTTCTTATCTAAGTATCTAAGTTTTATTTAGTATTTATTTTGTGTGTGTGTGTGTGTGTGTGTGTGTGTTTGTGTGTGTGCTTGCTGCTAGTTGTGCTGACTGCAGTGTGTGTATTTATGGTGCATGTTCTGGTTTTAAGAGTAGTAAACAATGTAATGTGTTCTGCATTGTGGAGTGTGTGTGAGCATATGAACATGTGAAAATATGTGTGTGTGTGGTTGTGGGTGTGTGTGTGAGTATGTGTGTGTGTGCCTGTGATGATTAGTCAGTGTCCTCACTGGCTTTGGTTTTATTTCCAACAAGTTCAAGCAACGTGGTGCAATAACGGTGGGAATTTTGCAGAGAGCTGCATGGGAGTGTGTGTGTGCTTGTGGGTGTGTGATGTGTGTGAAGTGTTTGTGTGTGGTTTGAGTCGCTCCACACTGCTCTAAAGTAAATGACCTGCCTGTAAAAAACTGAAACACACACACACACACACACACACACACACACACACACACACACACAAACACACACACACACACACACACACTAGAGCTGGTTTAATTTTTGCAGGGATGAGTGTGAGTGAAACAGGGATTCGGGGGAGTTATTTGGCAACCCTCAGTGCTCTGTGGAAGAAGGAGTGATGGAGAGAGGAGTGCAGGGGTGGAGTAGAGGGGGGTAGTTGGCTTATAATTCATCATCAGGGCCGGACCCTTGGTGCCATGCACAGAGTGTTACACACACCCGCTGCCTGGATGCTTCTTGTGCCTTCATACAACACACACACACACACACACAC
>CM067506.1:33269202-33279202 GCA_034509495.1 Acestrorhynchus altus
GTGTGTGTGTGTGTGTGTGTGTGTGTGTGTGTGTGTGTGTGTGTGTTTGTAAAAGTTGCTGCTTTAGGAGTTCAGCGTTGTTCTTTAGGGCTTGCAGTCAAATGATCACACACTGCTCACTCGCCTTCTCATCCAGGTCCCCACAAAGCAAAGAATGCATGCTTTCAGAATAGTGTCAACATGTCCTCATAAGCCTGGTCCTCGAAAAGAGATAAATGCGTGCACAATGTCACAACTTCATTTTCTTGTCACCCAGGTCCTCACAAACAGATAAATACAAATGACCACTTCCTTGTCTCTACTCTTACTACCCATTCTATCAGCTCCTCTGATCATACAGGAGCACTTTATAGTTCTACAATTCCAGTCTGTAGTTCATCGGTTTGTAAAGTCAGAGACACAAGTCCTTCATCAGTGCTCACAGGACACTGTTGGCTAAATATTATTGGTTGATGGACTTTTTGGAGTCCAGCAGTGACACTGAGGGGTTTAAAGACTCCAGCAGCACTTCTACCAGAGCATCACACACTGCAGTGCTGAGAATGACCCACCACCCACACAATACCTGCTCTGTGGTGGTCCTGCGTGAAATTGGTCAATCAAGATAAATTTTTTCATATGGGCTAAACTGCAATGTTCCGTCTGTTCTGAATAAAACTCATCAACTTTTGTAGAAGGTATGAAAGGGGTTGGCTGAGATGCCTGTGGCACAAGCGAGCAGGAGTGCAGGCTTTTAGCTGCTATCAGACGTCTCGACCTGATGGAAGAAAGAGACAGAGAGAGAGAGAGAGAGAGAGAGAGAGGGGGGGGGGGTCTGGTCTGGTTTCAGTCTTTGGGTAATTGAAGCTTTATAAGCGATCAGCAGCTGAACAAGAGTCAAGCTCCTGGTATTTGGAGGAAAATTAGCTCCACAGTCATACGCTGTACAGATATGTTTCACCAGTGCACTTCCTGCCCATTCATTGGAGAACACTTCCAAAGCAGCTCGATGAAGGTGGGGGCTGTAGGGGGCTGCGTGGGTGGCTGCTAATTGATGAAATTTTCTCCAAGGGAATATCAAACAATTTATCTAAGCTCTGGCGTTGGTATTATTTATAATTTGTGCTAGCATTATAAACGTTGGGGTACAGTTACAGAGTTTTGGGGGGTGGGGGGGGTGTCCACTTTCCCCGTTTGTTTAATCTAAAGTGCACTGCAGGTCCAAATTTGGATAGCTTCATCATTTTTAGTGTTATTACTGTTTAATAACAGTTATGCTGTTGAATATTGTTGAATATTCACTGGCTATGCATCACCACGGCAGCAACAACACTGTCAATAAGCTGTATTTACTACCCCATTATTATCATTATTATGGGTTCACATTACACCAACACTGTTCCGAATTCAGATCCACAGTGTTGGGTTTCATTGTATGGTTTGTGCATAGCAACAGATTTTTCTAGATTATTTTTTCCCCACATAAATGAAGGGGTTGCAGATGTTTGTGCAAAGCACATTAGATACCATGGCAACAGTCAAACAACATTGTCACCATAAAATAACACCGTACTAACCACAGCAATCACCTTGCAACACCATAATAACCCCCTAGCAATTAAAACACCATAGCAACCACCAGTTACCATACCAATACCTACCACTTCCATCCACTAAGTAACACCATAGCAACCACCTTAGATATAATAGCAACCACCTAGAAACCACTTAATAATACTATACCAGCTACAATATCAAATGTAGATATCGCACTGCCAATAGAATAGGACTCTCAGAAGGAAATAAACAACCGTGAACCTATTGGTACCATTATTAATGCCAGGTGTAGACGGGTATAAAGAGCTGGGGTGGTGATCATCCATCATCCTCACCTCACTAAATTTAACAATCTTGTGGCTGAAAGCAATCAAATCCTCACAGCAATGTTCCAAAATCTAGTAGAAAGAATTCCCTGGACAGTAGAGACAGTTACTCCAACAAAAGCAGGATGAACTCCCCTCGCCCCCCTTTGAAGTCCCTAAATCGTTCTGGTGCAACTGATTACCTTCAGAAGTCACACTCTTGTACAATCAGATGAGACCAAAATTGAACTTGTCGGCCACCAAGGAAAACACTGTGTCAAACAACACACCACCGCTAGAACACCACCCCCACAGTGAAACATGGTGGTGGCAACATCTTGCTGTGGGGATGGTTTTGAGCCACAGGGACTGGGAAGAGGGATGATGCTAAATACAGGGTCTGCATTGTCGGTGTTTTGAGCCTGGGGTTCACATTCCAACAAGACAATGACCCAAAGCATACTGCTAAGACAACTCTCGAGTGGTTTAAGGGGAAATGTGTAAATATCGGAATGGCCAGACCAACTGAGAATCTGTGGTCAGACCCGAAGTTTGCTGTTCACCAACAGAAACCATCTAACTTGAAGAAGCTGGAGCAGTTTTGCCTTCAGAAAGGCAAAACCCTAGAAACCATACATCTGCTTTCGCAGTGGCAAGATGTGGCAAGCTCATAGAGACTGATCCAAAGTGACTGGCAGCTGTAACTGCTGCAAAAGGGGGCTCAAAGTACTATCGTTAGGGGGGGACATTTATGCACACTGAAGTTTTCTGTTATTTTGTCCTATTTGTTGTGTGATTCACAATAAAATAAATGAGATGTTCAAAGTTATAGGCATGTTCTCGTATAAGTCCGGGTTGTGAGGTGACAGAAATGACTCTTGCAAGGCACCGTACATATGCGTACAGTATCCTGTACAGTGTGTGGGGTGTGTAGAGGGTTCTCTCAGTACGTCTTAAAGCTGATTTATCTGGTGTTTCCTAAGTGAGCAGAACAGCACATCATGTTTCCCTCATTGTCAATTAGAATACACCCTTTAGCACTGACCTCCACATTCCCTCATGGCACTCGCGCACACACACACACACACACACACACTCATACTCTCTCACACACTCTCGGCATGGCTCTCCGGGGCCTAGGTGAGAGTTATGCGGTGCTGGCGCTGTCCGGAGAGTGCCTGTCCACCATCTGGCCGAGGAATTTGCCGCCCCAGACAAAAGGCTTGGCAGAGGCAGCTCTTTGTCTGAAGCCTCCGTGCCTCCAGATAGCTATAAAACACCTGGACAAAATCAGCAGGTGACGGCAGAGAGGGAGAGAGGGAGCAGATCAGTCACAGGCAGTCTCTTCTCCTCTCCTCTAGTCCTCCCTCTATCTCCTCAGGCAGACCCCCACCCCCCATCCTACCTCCCCCCACCCTCCACCACCACCCCCCAGCACTTTGAACAGAGCTTAAGTCTCTGGCCGGTTCGCGAGGCTGTCACTGGGCAGGGTTTGATCTTTGTCGGCAGATGCTTTGAGTAGAGTCCTCAGGGTCCTCACCGGCCTGGGCGAAAAAGAAAGGGGAAAAAAGAAAGACACACACACTCGCTCACACAGTACGCTCACGTCCAGCCTTTCGTCAAAGTCCAGCAACACAACCTCTGCAGCCTCCCTCTCCCTCTCGCTGACACACAGCACGGACATATGTGGCCCTACGTGTTGGCCATGTTAAACACAAAGCTCTGAGCCGCTGCTGCTAATTAACCCTGCTCGCTTCCCCCTGCGGCGTACAGCCCCACCCCCCCCCACCCCCCGAAACACCTTCTATCTGCTTGACACTCATTTGGAAGCAAACTGTGAAGGAAGTGCAGATTGTGAACTTTCAATAGTATTTATGCCTTTATACGAGTTTTGATCTACATTTAGTGTTTTTCTTGTACGTTTTTGTCATTTTTTGACGCCATAAAGAAGAAGAGTCTCACAGGAACGTTAAAGGGCTGACGTTTTCATGCATGTTATTTTTTTCTCTCATTTTGGCAGCATTATGTCGACCAAATTCACGTCATTTGACCAGTTTTTAAAACTTCACTACCACTCCGAAGCAAACTGTCCGTGCCTTTAAAACGGACGTATGTAAATAATTGGTTCCATGATACTCAGCCTTGTTAATAAATGCGCAGACAAATAAATTAATTCATAATTAATTTTGTGGTGTAGCTCTGGACTTCAGTGTTAATGGGTGGGGCTAAACTATTGCGTGAAAATGTTCGAGGATTCTGTTTTTTCTTTCACTTGCGCAGCTTCATGTCATTTAATTTACTTGACCAGTTCTTAATGCGTATTACTGCTCGGAATTAAACTGTCTGTGCTTTTAAGACAACCTTTGTCTTAAACAACCTCTGCTCTGATTGGTTTTGCGTTTACATTTACGGCATTTATCAGACGCCCTAATCCAGACAGACTTACAAAAGTTTTGCATTATTGAGCCTTGTTAATAAACAAATAAATAAATAAATTAATACTAATTTGGCGTGAATCACTCGACTGAAGTGTGAACGGATGAGGTTAAACCACTGCATGAATATATAGATCTTTATTTTCATTTTCTGATGTCAAAATGCTACAGAATCTCTCGTAGTAATATTAAGTCAGTAGTTTTATTTTTTCATTTCTTTTTTTTATTTTCTTTTTTATTATTCAGCTGTTAGTATTTTAACATTTATCTACCTTTTTAGAATTAAAATTAAATGTGTCTTTTTTGCCATTTCTTGATTCCACAACAAACTTTTAAATGGGCAATTGTTTTGCTCTTTCCTTTGTGTAGATTTATGTTTGTCAAATTTGTTGTACATGACCAAATTTTAATCCCAGTGTACTGTTCATAATTTAACTGACCATGCCTTCAACACTGACTTGTGTAAATACGCTCTCCTCTGATTGGCTGCGCTGCATTGTGCCTTGTTTAGAAACACAAATACATTCCAAACGGGCAGGTTTGTTTTCATATTTGGGCTTAATGGAGAAGTGAATTGAATGCAGTTGAATATCTTACTCTTTATTTTTAAAATATGGAAATATTTCATTTTACACGGGTCCTTTTATTATTGTAATTTTATAAAATAATGACTAGACCTTAGTCTTTGTTTACATGGGCAAAGCAAATGGACGGATGAGTTGCTGCACTGCTTTCTGATACACTCATTCCATTGCAACATGCATGGCAGTGTCACTGCAGTGCTGAGAATGACCCACCGCCCACAGAATACCTGCTCTGTGGTGGTCCTTTAGGTTCCTGACCCCTGAAGATGAGGGTGAAAGGAGGATAATAAAGTATGCAAAGAAACAGATGGACTACAGTCTGTAATTATAGAACTACAAAGTGCTCTTGTAGATGCAGTGGAGATGATCAAATGGACAGTGAGTTTAGACACAAGGAGGTGTTCGTAATGTTATGGCTGATCAAAAGGTAAAAAATGACAAAAGTGGAGATACAGTTGTATGATTAAGCAAGACAGGCAGATGATGTCAGACTGGTTTGGATCAGAACAGCTGAGTCCTGTCCTCCCTCTCTGTAAACAAACAGCATGGCTGGGACATAAGTGGCTTTTCAGCTGAGGGAGGGACAAGGGAAAAGCCAGTGTCTTTTTTTTCTCAGACATGCCTTGAGGAAATGCTCACTGCCAGGTGCTCTTTTTAACTGTAAATGACACCCAGTAAGAGAGGGAGGCTGAGAGAGATTGCAACAGCAGGATGAGTATAATTCTAAATATGTGCAATCGCTGGTTTAGCGTGGGATTGTCCAACACAGCTTTGCTTTACTCTAAAACAGTCAAGACCCAAAAGAGAAGTTCCATAAAGGCATGAGAACCACTGAGTGGAACCAGCACTAAATAGTAGAACTCAGAACCAGCAGCCCTTAACATGAGGAGGAACCACTGAGAAGAACCAAGTCTCAAAATAGTCTCAAATCTCACAACGTGAGGAAGAACCAATGTGACAAACCAGAATTCAAACCGTGAAGATCGTGTGGAAGCACCACTGTTAAAATGAACTAGCTGAGGGAAAGAGGAAGGACTACGGTGGTCTTGATTAATGCCCATAATATAACACTACCTCCACCATGTTTAACATATGCTTTTGTATGCTTCCTTTCATTCCTTCTCCATACTCAGGTTAACGTTAGGGTAAACCAATGACATGGACAGCAAAAGGGTGTCTAAACCAACACTCTCTAACAACATGAGGAACACTCCAAAGGGAGCTTCTTAAGAGCATAAGAAAGGTCAACTGAGAACCAGGTCTCAAAGGTAGAACATCAGTGAGAGCACAAGGAAGAGAAACTACCTGTGAGAAAGGGGAAGGACTGCTGAGAAGAACAAAGATTCAAAAGTAGAAGCTCCCAAAGTTCATGAGACAGGAACCAAGACTCAAAAGATGAAGTTTGAACAAGAACCAAGGCCAAAGGAGAACCTACTTAGAGGATGAATTATTTCAGAACAAGAGGAAGAACCACTGAGAAGAAGAAATACTGAGAACAACAAAGATCAAGAAGGGGAACCTGCATGCATGACAGGAACCCATATTGCAATTGTGCTCAGAAGATAATGTCCCTAAGAGGAAGTGGAAGAACCAAGAATTGGAGGGGGAACTTGTCAAAATGCATGACAAGTAAGTTGCTCTGGATAAGGGCGTCTGCTAAATGCTGCAAATGTAAATGTAAATGACAAGAACCAAGAAGAACCCATAGAGCAATTATGGTCAGAGGTGAAGTTCAGAGGATAATGTTAGATAATTGGTTCTGATTTCATGTATTGCAACAGAACCAAGACTCAACAGGGAAACCCAAATTCATCTTGATTTGAAGGTAATTATAAGTAATGGGAGTTTAAATCCCTGCCCCTGTTGTTGGTAAACTGTGAGAACTGGACGTAAGCTCAGGAATCCTGCAGCGGTCAGTAACAGTCCTGTTTCCACCAGCCTCACTGTCCCACAGTGTGTGTGAGCGCTGAATGCTGGCATGCGGGTGATGCGATGCCCCGGCTGGTCGGCAGGAAGGGGAACAGGATCTGTCTCCTGGGGGACCGAGGGCACGGTCTGTCCCAGCTGCCCCCTACCCCCCGCCTCCCTAAACACAGCAGCATGCAGCATATAGCGGGACAAGGAATGAAGGCGTCCTGCCAAAACCATCTGAAACCTATCTGAGCTTATCTTTTCATAACCTGCTGCCTCACACTTTCTTTTGCGCTCTTAGCAAATAGTTCTATGCAGTACCAGAAAAAAAGGTTCTGACTCTTGTTGGTGGTGGTGTAAGGAACCCTGGGCGGGGGGGGGCTTTTCCATTTGACAGGCTTAAAGAGGCTGATTCAGGGTGGGTTTCTGCACTTAGAGAATCCTAGCCAGTCAGAATTGTTGACAGTGGTGGTGAATGGAAGCAGATATCTGAACCTCTAAAAGCTCCTTCACCAGAGTTCTGAGAAGAGTTTAAAGGCTGTGCACAGGGGAATTTGTCTTCCGCAATTAACCCATCCTCACACAGTGATACACACACACATGCACACTAGCTCACACACTAAGGGGAAGTGAGCACATGTACCCGGAGCAGCGGGCAACCCTATCCAAGGTACCTGGGGAGCAGCTGGGGAGTTAAGTGTCTTGCTCAAGGGCACTTCAGTCATGTGCCGTCAGTTCAGGGATTCGAACCGGCAACCTTCCAGTCACAAAGCTGGTTTTCCTGTTTGCCCCAAATTTGACCTAAAATGGGTTATTAAAACTGCATACATTAAAATGAGGGATACGTGCCGGAGGGTGTTAAAAAGTACTCTCTGAAAACTGCCACTATTTTAACATCATCAACATTCTATATAGAACTCAGAAGCTATGTGTAGGTGGATGAAAGCAATTTATGAAAGAGTAACACTGAGTCATGTTTTTGTAACTGCATACAGAGTAGAGAGAGAGAGAGCGAGCTTGTATTTACACAGTGTCAGTGAAGACAGCTCAGCATGTGAGGTGTGCAGCCTCACCCACCGCAATCCTGAGGAGAACCCGATTAAAACTGCATGGGAACAAGGGTGGAGAGAGAGAGCGAGAGAGAGAGAGCGAGAGAGAGAGAGAGAGAGAGAGAGAGAGAGAGAGAGAGACCCAGGGTTAACATAGTAAACAGACTTTCCTCCTTCGGTGTGGTTCTCTAGGGACTCACGCCCCATTTGGTTCCTGTTAGCATACTCACATGTGTACAGGGACAGGGACGTGGCGCACACACACACACACACACACACACACACACACACACACACACACACACACACACACACACATAAATGCACGCACTTTCACAAGAGGTGATTATCCATGTTTTCTGTGAAGCACCGTCCATTCAGTTCTGCAGTATTTGACCTACTACCACTACCTCCACCATGTTTAACAGATGCTGGCATGGGCAGTAACTCCAACTAAAGCAGGATGAACTCTTTTTAATGGCCTTGATTTCAGAAGTAACCTTGATTGAGCAGGTGGCCCAGTACTTCTGTCCATACTGTGCATGGTGAAGGGTATCGTTTGTGAATCCGCACTGGGTTTGCACTGGGTCGTCGTTCACCTTGCCCTCAGATAAAGTCTTGTTGTGCTGGGATGAGTTTTATTTGTCACCCGTTTTCAGTGTGGTGGCAGTGTGAAAGCCCTAGTCCGTCTTGCTGAGCCCGGGCCGGGTTTTATGACCCTCCTGGACACACTCGCCACATACTTCTGGCAGGAAATTGACAGTGCAGCAGCAGCTAAAGCCATGGATGAGATAACATCTTGTGGGTGGAAGACAGGACACGATGCTGCTGCTGTTGCCAGAAACCTCATGTTGGCTGTGTGTGTGTGTGTCAGAGAGAGAGAGAAGCTGGAGAGAGAGAGAGAGAGAGAGAGAGAGAGAGAGAGAGAGAGAGAGAGTGGGTGACAAACTCCAGGGATCTCATTTTAATGACTTGAGCTGAGGATGCGTTTGACTTCCTCAGTATGTGTGAATATTTGTCGTCCTGATTTTTGGGAGTGGGAGGTCGTGGGCGAACGAGAATGGGAATCTTTTTTTACTGGATGAGTCCAACAAGTATGAGCACTATCGCTCAGGGCCAGGTGTCCTCTCTCTCTCTATACTTCTCTCACTCTCTCTCCTACTTCTCCCCCCTCCTTTCCTCATTTCTCTCTCTCTGTAGTTGTCTATCTCGCTCTATCTCCCTCTTTGTGTCTTTATCTTCACTTTCCCTTTTCCTCTGTCACTCTCTCTCTCTCTCTCTCTCTCTCTCTCTCTCTCTCTCTCTCTCTCTCTCTCACTTTGTGCTGCTGTCGTTTGCCCATGTTTATATAAGCAGGGTTGGGACAGGGTCCTCAGCCAAAAACAACATCCATTAGCTGTGCAGCCTCAGCTAAACAACAGCCGGCCGGCCAGCCGGCCTGGACACTCCGCTGTACACTCCACAGCATAATCCACAAAACACTCCAATTTACACTCCACTAGACACTCCAAAGTGTACTTCATTTTACATTCCACTGTACCCTCCACTCCACACTCTACTGTACACTTCATGGTACACTCCACTCAACACTCCACAGTACACTGTAATGCACACATCACTGGATGTTCCGTTGTACACTCTTCTTTACATTCCACTGAACACTCTACTACACACTCGTATTTACACTCCACTGAACACTCTACAGTGCCCTCTATGGCACATATCAGTGGATGTTCCGTTGTACACTCTTCTTTACACTCCACTGTGCACTTCTTTCAAGACTCCACTACGTACTTCATGGTACACTTCACTGAACACTCTACATTAAACTCTAATGCACACATCACTGGACATTCCGTTGTACACTCTTCTTTACACTCCACTGCCCACTCATTTTTACACTCCACTGTATACTCCACTGAACACTGTACAGTACACTCTATTGTACACATCACTGGACGTTCCATTGTACACTCTTCTTTACAATCCACTGTACACTCCTTCTGTAATAAAGCTCTAATTAGAAGGCCTTGTTGCCATGGCAGCTGCTCAAGTGTTAAGTGTCATGTCACCTACAAACTGGCTCTGATATTTCTATTTTCTGTTAATGCTGCAGTTTCAGTTTGATCTGATTGGTTCTGTCTGGACAACAGAATATATTATGGGATGTAAATGAGCCA
>CM067506.1:33284202-33356702 GCA_034509495.1 Acestrorhynchus altus
TCTCTCACTCACTCTCAGGGAAAGAAGAGGGAGGGAGCAAGAGGGAGAAAAAAGACCTCTGCAGGCTCCCTCCACCACATGTGGAACTGGCTTGGGTTGAGCGACATTTGCAGTAATGTTCTTGTCCTTGTAGAACATTGTGCTTCCTCTGGCGTGTTTTTTTTTTTTTTTACAAGATGTGGTTTCCCCGACTCTGACGAACGTTCAAGCAGAGCCAGATGGAACCGCTGAGCAGCGGAGGAGGGTAGAGCACAGACTAAACCCGTACTTGAGTGAAAGTGCTGTTATTTCAGTCATATAATGAGTCAAGTAGTAGGAAAAATATTCATTTAACCAAAAAAAAACTTCTGAAAGTGTGTTCAAGCTCAAGATCAAGTCTGATATTTTATTGTAGCGTCAGCCAGCAGGTTGTTGAATTTGCAGTGTTGCAAATAAAAAAGCCATTTCTAAGGTGTAAATGCTGCTAGAAAGCACTTCAGTCGTTTAATGCGGTGTCTTCACCAGTCTTTGTTGGATTTGTCATTGTCTCCTCCATCCTGCGCCTCATAGAGCAGGAACTGCACTGTGTTAGACTCCGACCTGGCTCCAAAGAGGGGTGGGGTGATCTACAGAAAAGCTCACCAGGAGTCGTCGTTGGGTGATGCTATTGTGGTTGCTATGGGGTGTTCAGTAGTTGATATGGTGTTTCTTGCTGTTTTGTCTAGTGTTGCCTAAGTGGTGACTATTTGGTTGCTAGGGTACTGGGATGTTCTAGATGATTATTAGGGAGCTATTATTCATCCTAGGATGACTGTTAAATGACGACCGTGACTGATAGTTGATAAGCTGTTGCCAGGTGGTTTCTAATTCACAGTGGTTGCTGTGGTAGTTCATTGCTTGTGGATTCATGTGTCATGTATGTTGGTTTCTAGGTTGTAGCTTTATGGTTCCTAGCCGTGCTGAGGATTTGTGGGTTGCTAGAATGTTGCTAGATGGTTGCTATATATTTTGAAAGGGGCTACAAACTCCCTCCTATTCCGTGGTTGTGACGTTGTTGCTTGGTTATTGTTGAGAAATGCAGGATGGTTGCTACTAGGGTTTGGATGATTGTAGATGTAAATGTTCATATAGATCCACTGTACTCATCCTCTCAGTGACTTTAGTGAGCACCCACATGCCCAGAGTGGTGGGCTGCCTTCACCATGGCTCCCAGCAAGCAGTTGGGTAGTTAAGTGTCTCACTCAAGGACACTCCTATCATGTTCTGCCAGTTCAGGGAATCAAACTGGGAACCTTCCAGTCACAAGGCTGGTTCCCTAACCACCAGGCCATGGCTGCTGACACACTGCTTACTACTTACTACTTACTACTACTTAGCCTGGGTGCACTGCAACTCCAGAGTGAGAGGGGTGATCTACAGTAGAGCACTTCAGGATAAGAAAACCAGCGTAGGAACTTCGCGAGATAAAATATAATTACTAAAGTATTAATATGATCCAGTAGATTGGAGTTTAGTCCATGGAGTAATTATAGATACTCCACACCTCTAAGCTAACTTTTTTCATTACTCATTCTTTATCCTCCTTGTCCCCCATTTTTAGGAATGTTCTTGTCCTTGTAGAACATCGAGCTTCCTCTGACGTGTTTTCTTTTCTTTTTTCTTTCTTTTTTTTTTTTTTTGTGTGGTTTCTCCGACTCCGACGAAGGTTCCAGGAGAGCCAGATGGAACCGCTAAACTAAACCCCCTCCTTTTCATTCGCCCCTCTCCTCTCTCTTTCTCTCTCTCTCTCTCTCTCTCTCTCTCTCTCTCTCTCTCTCTCTCTCTCTCTCTCTCTCTCCTCTCTCTCTCCCTTTCCCTCCTCCCTGCTCCCTCCAGGGACAGTTCAGGAGCTTCTGTGGGCCCATTTTATTCAAATAAAGCTGCCATCTGGCTGCAGTGTGCCCAGGCTCATCTTGCCTTGCGCGAAGGAATTTGTAGGGGGCAGAACCCGTGGCGATTATTCGGTTAACGAAGGATGTCCTTTGGCCAAAACGACATGATTTGATTAAGAGAGAGAGGAGGAGGAGGAGGAGGGAGAGGAGGAGGAGAAAAATAAGCCACCACAAGCTGCCCACAGTCCTAAAAGCAGCACAGTTACACACACCAAAGCCATCACACACAGTAGCACTGAGGGTTATTACACACAGATTTCAGAACACAAAAAGAGTTCAGACGGGTCTGAACTTGGGTGGCGCTCCTTTTACTGCAGAACCCCCGAGTGCAAAACAACAAACCAGAAAAATGCGACAGCAAACCTGAAACACACCAGCGAATCTGCAGCAGCAGCAAGTCCGGAAAAAGAGAATAGTTGCAATGTTAAGGAACGAAGGAGAATGTAACTCTCCTGAGCTAAGTTTATGAAAGACTGAAACAGTACTGCAAATAAAATCAGCAAACTCTGAGAAAAAAATCATAACAGCAAATTAAAAACATTGAGTTTGGGGAAAAAACAAACAAGAAAAAATAAAAAGCAGTACATAAAAAAAAGAAATAGTAAATTTAGGAAAAAACAAAAATGGAAATTCAGAAAAAAGTAAACAAACAAATAAAAACACCACAGCAAAATCAGAAAAAAAGAATTAAAAAATGAAAATTATTAATCTCATATTAGACGTCAAGTTCAGAAAAAGAAAATGCAAAAAAAATAATTCTGAAACAAGAAATTTCAGAAAACAGAACAAAAATTCAGAAACAGAAACCAAACCCAGAAAAGAGAAAAAAAAGCAAATGAAAAACATGACAAAAGTCAACAAATTTTGAAACACAGCAACAACTGAAAAAAATCACAGGAGTTCAGAAAAAAAAGTGAACATTCAGAGCAAAAATCTGAAAAATAAACCTCCTTTTGAGAACATAAGAAAATGAAAGTGATGAGAAAACAGTGAATTCTAAAACACCGAGCAACAAATGAGATGTTTTAGGGGGAAAAGGTGCAAAGTTGACAAACACACTGGGTGCTGATAAAATGAGTGTGTGCTTGCTGAGAGAACACACAGCTGATGTAGAGAACAGAACAGGGTGTGTAGTGTGTCCTCGGTTTGGTCTCATCGTTTTGAGCTGTAGAAATTGAGAAATGCTGCAGAAACACTGCAGTAGATATGATTTAGCAGGCTGTTCTCTCTGCTGTACAGTTTAGATGGCGGTGATGCACACGGTCAGGTGACGGCAGGTCTTTATCTCTCAGAGTAAAGCTCTTCAGCTGCGTCCTCCAAAGCTGCTCTGGGTAGAAATGATTTTATAAAACGCTGTGTTTTTAACCCCAAATTAATCCAACCTCCTGATTCTCCACGGCTCCTCCACCCCTAACCTGAAGGTCACCCTTCTCCATCCTCTGCACAGAAACTTCCATTTTAGGCAGTCAGAGTCAGAGCAGAACATTTTTTGGATTTGATCCTGGACCAAAACCCTCCTTCATCACACATCTTTCTCTTCTCCTCCTCCTCCATCCCTCTACTTCCATCACCTCCTTTACCTCCCGCCCCACTCTAACCTGGTTCGTGTTATCGCTGGCTAATGCGTCATCCTCGGGCCGCGCTGCTTCTCTAGGTGGAATTCTTGCATTCATATGGTTATTATTTGAGGACGTCAAGCTGGATTTTTGTTTTAAGGCATGTGCTCCGCTCAGGGCCAAACCAGCCAGCTTTAGACACATCAAAGGACCAGTGCACTGAGTCAAGGTGATTCTGCGCACACACACACACACACACACACACACACACACACACACACACACACACACACACACACACAGCCAGCTGCAGCCACCTTCCATACCCAGCTACCTCATCTCTTACTGAGAAGAGGAAAAACAAACACCTTTCATTTAAGCTTCTCACTGGCCACTTTATTAGAAACATCTTACATAGTGCTTCCAACTCAGTGGCCACTTTATTAAGAATCCTTCTTGTGCTTCACACTGGCCACTTTATTAGAAACATCTACCTCGTGCTTCAACTCAGTGGCCACTTTATTAGAAACACCTACCTTGTGCTTCTCACTGGCCACTTTATTAGAATCAACTACCTTGTGCTTCACACTGGCCACTTTATTAGAAACATCTACCTAAATTAGCCTATCCAGTGGCCACTTTATTAGAAACACCTACCTTGTCAGTCTCACTGGCCACTTTATTAGAATCAACTTTTGTGTGTTGTTCTCACTGGCCGCTAGTAGAAACATCTGCGTTAGCTTCAACTCAGTGGCCACTTTATTAGAAACACCTACCTTGTGCTTCTCACTGGCCACTTTATTAGAAACATCTACCTCGTGCTTCAACTCAGTGGCCACTTTATTATAAACCCACCTACAGCAATGCTTCAGCTCACTGTCACTATTAAACAACTAGCTTGGCCTTCTCACTAGCACTGTTAAAACACCTACCTCGTGCTTCAACTCAGTAGCCCTTTATTAAAGCTTACCTACCTTGTGTATAAACTGTTTGTGTATTCAAGTCCTACTGTGTGTTCATGTGCTGGGTGTTCATGTGTGTTATGAACTCTGTGTGTAGGCAGTGAACCATGCCGAAGTGTTCTGGATGACACTCCTGTGTGGGCTGAGAGAGTGACCGTTCTCACCGTGGCAGTGTTATAACAGGCAGAGCTCACACACCAAGAGCTTCCATATTAGTCTTTTGAGCCAAATCCGCGGACCCTCGCTCCAATCCCCCACTCAGCTCCAAATACGTTCAAGCTGGGACGCAGGGTTACATGCAGGTTATGAAAGATTTGGGAGTAATTCACTATATTGGATTTGGGTGTCCCCACTCTTGCCATAGCAACAGTGGGTCCTGCATCCAACATCTGACCAGAGAAACAGAGACAGAGGGAAAAAAGGGGCTTTTGTATGCTTACATTTTTCTGCTCATAATTTTATGATTTGAAACTTATTTTAAATAAATGTTGATTGTTATCCACTTCTCTGTGGACCATTTCTGCAAGGATTTGATTGTATTCAGCCACAGAAGCGTTGGTGAAGTCAGGATGTTGGATATCACCACCCCACCTCATGCCATCTAGCCAACTCATCACAAATGTATTGGATGGAACACCATCATTCCAGAGAACACACTTCCACTGCTCCACACCTCAATGTCGGGGGGCTTTATACCCCTCTAGCCCCTGCCTGGCATTAGTAATGGTGCCAACAGGGTCATGTTTGTTCATCTGCTGCAGAGTCCTATTCAACTATATACCCACAACACCACTAACTTCACACACTGCATCCCCATAACACCACTAACATCACACTGTATCCTCCCCAACACCACTAACATCACACATGTATCACACAACACCACTAACTACACACTGTATCCACAACTTCCTATACACACTGTATCCACACAACACCACTAACATCACACACTGCATCCACACAACACCACTAACTACACACTATCCACACACAACACCACTAACTACTGTATCACACAACACCACTAACTTCACACACTGTATCCACACATCACCACTAGCATCACACACTGTATCCACACAACACCACTAACATCACACACTGTATCAACACAACACCACTAACTTCACACTTTCTTTATCCACACCTAGCACCACTAACTTCACACACTGCATCCACACAACACCACTAACTTCACACACTGTGGCAGTGCCATTCAAGTGTCTGAAGTTCAGGTGTGTTGAGAGATAAACACGCATCTTTTACATTAGCACTGCTAACTGAAAGTGGACTTACACCAGGCTGGCTGGTGGTGAGGGTGTGTGTGTGTGTGTGTGTGTGTGTGTGTGTGTGTGTGTGTGTGTGTGTGTGTGTGTGTGTGTGTGTGATGTGTTTTTCATGGGACTGGTCCAGATCCGTCTGGAGCGAAAACCAACAAAACACGAGCGCATAACAAAACACAGCACTGCACTTCATTACTGCTAATGCCAGAGTACACACTCCCACATCCCTGCACAACTGTGTGTGTGTGTGTGTGTGTGTGTGTGTGTGTGTGTGTGTGTGTGTGTGTGTGGGACAGAGAGAGAGAAAAAATGCAAATATATGTTTGCAGATTCATTTCAAGTTATTTTACCCTTTCACACCCGGCACCAGAAATTTTAGGACAGTCAGAATGAACAACCGGTTTCAATGATGGAGAACAAACTGCCAGCAGGGGGAGTTTAGGGGCCATTAACACTCTTAGGACACTGACTCTTATATTTATAATGAGTCCAATATTAATTAATCTTATAATTATTCAATATAAAAAATGATTAATACAGTTTTTAAGACAGGAAAAGGGAAGCATGAAGAGAGATAGAGGAGAAGAGATGAGAGATAGAGAGAGAGATGGAGAGAGAGAGAGAGATAGAGAGACATTATGTATAGCAGATACATCATCTGTGTGAGAGCTCTGAATGACAGATGAGGCAAAAGCACCAGCTCTAATGTGTTTGCGGCTAATGCAGGTTACTGTAAACAGGCGTGGTGATTCCCATACTGGGGGAGTATTATGGGATACCTTATGTTATCAGAACATAGCCTGTGAGACACAGGGGGTTGGGTGGGGGTCAGCTGGAGTGACACCGGGACATTTTTGAAAAGCAAAGCTTATCTCACTCTTATCTCAGAGTTTTCTCACTGTTATCACAGTTTTCTCACTGTTATCACAGTTTTCTCACTGTTATCTCAGTTTTCTCACTGTTATCACAGTTTTCTCACTGTTATCTCAGTTTTCTCACTCTTATCTCAGAGTGATCTCACTTATCACAGTTTTCTCACTGTTATCTCAGTTTTCTCACTGTTATCACAGTTTTCTCACTGTTATCACAGTTTTCTCACTCGACCCATCTCAGTTTTTCTCCTGTTATCACAGTTTTCTCACTGTTATCTCTCAGTTTCTCACTCTTATCTTGAGAGTGATCCACTGTTATCACAGTTTTCTCTTATCTCAGTTTTCTCCTTATTATCTAAGTTTTCTCCTCTGTTAGTTTCTCACTGTTATCTCAGGTAGTCTCACTTATCACAGTTTTCTCACTGTTATCTCAGTTTTCTCACTGTTATCACAGTTTTCTCACTCTTATCTCAGAATTATCTCACTTTGGAAATGTCTGTGATTGAACAGGTTTTACTTTTTGAGCACTTAAAACCCAAACTCTCAATTCCTCTTGAAGTAGTATGCGTTACATATTGTTACAAAGGAGTTATTGAATAGTTCACTAGTGTATGAAGCTTTTCTTTCTATTACATGCTCACTTCTTCTCACTTTCTTCTTTCTTTTTTTTCCTTATTTTCTTTTTTGCTTTATCATTTTTTCTCTCCTTGCTTTTGCTTATAGATCTGTCTCACCTCTTCACCCTTTTTTATCTATCCTTCTCACTCTATCTGTCCTGCTCTCTCTCTTTCTCTCTCTTTCTCTCTCTCTCTCTCTCTCTCTCTCTCTCTCTCTCTCTCTGTCTCTCTTTCTTTCCTAAGTAACTTCAAAGCCTCTCTGCCAATCCTTCAGGTTTAACCCAGCAGCATCTGAGATTCCACTGCTTTGTCAATACCCTGTACTCCTCCTGCTTTCTTTCCTCTGTCTATCTCTCTCTCGCTCCCCCCTACCTCCCTGCTGTAGAGAATCCATACAGAAGTGTCCCGTTTCCTTTTTTTGACGCCCTCTCCATGTCTGTAATTACAATGAGGAATATTCTGTCCCATCTCAATAATTCATTTTACCTTCGTGACACGACCTCATGTTCACCCAAGTCCTCCTCCATCACTCGACTGCTCTGCCGGCCTCCTCCCTTTCCCCCAGCCCGCATTTGGCTTTCCCTTTTTTCCCCATGCCTCGGCCTTGGGAATTCCCAACCCAGGGTTTTGGTACGCGGTTGGATTTGGGCTGAGGCTGCATGGCTAATGGAGGCGAGGGAAGCTGGAGCTTTCGTCTGGAGATGTTCTTCTCCGCTCCCCTCGGCCTCGTGTTCAAAGAGGGCATGGGGCATGTTTTAATTACCTCCTCAAACAGAATCCCATTCTTTTTCTCTTTTTCTTCTTCTTCGATCTCCCCCCTCCTGGCAGTTCTCCTCTTCTGCGTCTTCCTCTCAGGTGGCGGAGATGATGCTGGGTGTAGCAAGAAATGGAGAGGTGTTATGAGGGCGTCATCTGTCATTGAGCGCTAGGTTGATGCAGAGGGAAATTGAACCCTTTCTTCAAGGTCCAGCGGCAGTATTAGGACGTGGGAATTTGCTGAGATTCCATATGAAGTCGCTGGACTGAAGCAGCCGGCGGTTTATTGACTGCTCCTCCGGCTCAGAGCCCTAAGGCCTGGATGCCTGTTGGTGCCAGCGGAGGCATGGTGAGGGGCTTGGGTAGAGTTCTACTGCCTGATGCACTCTTATGCACACTGATAGCATTCATTGAAAACCCTCATTCAGCAGCTTCCCACCTTTAGATCAGGGTATTCCAGATGTATACGGTCAATAACAAAAGTGTACATATCAATATTCCATATGCTCTACAGAATTATGTAATAATATGTAGTAGTATATATATAGAATATCTGAATATTAATGCTATTAGAATTCATTTTGGATAATGTTACTAATTTATTAAGTAGCAGGTATAATATCATCACAGGGCTTCTGGACTTCATCCTGTATGTGAAGTGGGCATAAACACATGGTGTGCAAGTTTGTGTGTGTGTCATATCCGCTGAAGAATGGAAACATTTATACACGGCTGGGAGTCCTGAGGTGAGAGAGCTCACAATCTCTCATAAAGTGTGTATGTGTGTGTGTGTGTGTGTATGTGTGTGTGTATGTGTGTGTGTGTGTGTGTGTGTGTGTGTGTGTGTGTGTGTGTGTGTGTGTGTATGTGTGTGTGTGTGATTGGAGAAGGAAATAAGTAAGGACATACACACTCTCCAGAGAGGACCTACCAGTTGGATGAGTGTGTGTGTGTGTGTGTGTGTGTGTGTGTGAGTGAGTGTGTGTGTGAGGTGTAGAATCAGTGTTGCTGGGTGCAGCTGTGTTTGACTGACCTGTGGGTTTGGTGCCCTCTGATGTCATTGCTGACACACACACACACACACACACACACACACACACACACACACACACTTGAATTGGTACACAGCACTAAAGACAAACTCATCTGTGCAGTATAAGGAAGAGCAACTGACTAACTAATGTAACCTGGACATTAAACTGGTTCTAGGAGAACTTGCTTTTGGTCATCTTCTCATGTTCTCATAGCTATGGTACTTATCAGCATCCCACCAATTAGAGAGACATTTCTCCCTTGGAAAATTTTCCTTGTTTCTATTTGAATTATTCATGGTGAGTGGTGTGCTTTACCAGACTTTCTATATTATTTGATTCCCCTCTTGGTGGCGTAACAGAGCTCTGTTTTTATAGCTGAACAACACAGTAGCTGACCCCTAAAATTACAACCTCAAACATGATGGCCAGTGGAGATTAGCTCACTTACCTTAACTAAAATCCCCAGAATGAACAGAGAGAGTAGCCAGAAGTCCAGCCTCCAAACATGGTGGAGGTAGTTTTGCAGACTATTACTGTAAGATGACCAGAGTAAGCAGTGAGCTCTAGCCAGGCTAAAGTGCAGCTTCTAAACATGGTGGGGGTAGTTTCCCAGACTTTTACTGTAACTAGACCCCTTGAGCAAACAGTGAGAGCTGCAGCAGGTGGGTCAGAAGTGTACTGTAGGTGTGATGGTAATAAATCTGGTGGGTTTTGATGGGGCTGGTATTTGATGTTCTACTTTGTGCTGTAAAATAAATGGACATAGCAGCCTCTTCGCTGGTCCCATTAATAGCAGGTGGATATTTAGGTGTGTTTAGGGAAAGCTGCTCCGCTTCCGCATTGTTATCCCCACTTGTGGGGAAGTTGTTACAGAATGAATCACCCAGATTTAAGGAACATTTACATCCCAACCCATGTCAGTGTGTGCGCCGTGCTCCTCCGGTATGAAGGTGTGTGAAGTCACAGGCAAGTGTCTCCCGGCCTCTTCTCTTCCCTCTCTTTCTTCTCTCATTAGAGCGTCTCTTTTTATCCGGCTCTCCCGTGCTCCAGGCTGTGGAGTCTCCGAGTGTGTGGCGGACGGTTCTTCAGAGGGTTTATTAAGCGCCTCGACCTGTCATGCAGGTGTGGATGGTGGTGTGTGTGTGTGGACAGTGCTGCACACTTCACACACTCACACACTCCTCCCTGCCAATTAATCATAGCTTCAGTTCACCTCGACAGGACCTGGGCCTCGACTGCACACACACACACACACACACACACACACACACACACACACACACACACACACACACACACACACACACACACACACACATCCATGGCGTAACAGGCACAGAAAGAGGGGTTGAGGACTGCCGTGCTCTAACATCAGTAGTGTCTGAGCCAGGGGTCCAACAGGAAGTGACCTCACTCAGGAACTCTTGAGATGACATTAGCAGTTAACAGTTTGCTGTAGTAGGGTTGAACTATTTACTTGTAATTAGTTACAAACTACTAATTACCACTCAGCAATAGTGAGCACAGAACAGGTTCTAAACAGTTGTGGTTCTAAACCCTTTATGGTACTATATTATACGTCTGAATGTCGGTTCTTTAGCTTTTAATCTTAGTAGAACCCTTTTTGGTGCTCTATTCTAATACAAATTGGGTTCTCTATACTTCTGAATGTCAGTTCTTTGACTTAATTTTAGTAGAACCCTCGGTTCTATGTTTAATGCTTTTTTTTCTGAGCAGTACATGTTCTGAAAGGGGACCTGTGTTTTATGCTTAAGCAGGAAATACTGTGTAGTATTTAAATATTTCTTTATAAATATTTATTTATTTATTTATTTATGGTGCTGCATTTTTTAGGCAAATTGGGGTTCTGTGTAGTTGTGAAAAGGGTTAGTAGAAATCCTTAATTATAATGAAAGGTTACAGTTCCTGGTGAATACGGTGGATACTAAAACTGAGTTCAACACTTCAAAAATGAATCCTAATTCTGAAACTATCGCAGATCTTAATTCTGAAGATGTTTTGTAAATTAAATCTGTGTAGATAATCTGTTGATAATCTGGGGCAAGTTACCTTTCAGTGTGTATTTTCTAAATACTAAATAAAATTACTTTTAAGAACATTTTCAGATTATTTTCTGTATATTTAGCCTTTTAGTATTTTTTTATCTACTGAAAGTAATTCCCTGGTAGATTATTTTGATCTATTTTGGTTTCAAGAAATATTGCTGATCAGATAAAAACAATTTAACGACAACTAGAAGTAAATAAAAGAGTCTTAAATCAGTTTTAAACAGGAGATTTTAGATCCTTAGAATAGAATTAAGTAGCTTTCACTCATCAACACATCAGTGACTGTGTATGGACTTAAAATCAGTGAAAAACAGCTCTGTGGTTGAGTTTACTGGTTTGAATGGGAGCTATGTGAGCTGTACTGGGCTATAGGGGTTCGGAGTGAGTTCTTTCTTCTCTCCTTTGTCTCTCTGAGCGTCGCTGGCTGAGTGTGTGATTTGTTTTGAAGCGAGACACAGTCGGTCCTTCCTCAGCCTTTCATCTGCTGCTGCTGTGTGTCACACCGACCCCACATCAAACCACAACACCACCACCACCACCACCACCACCACCAACAAGCAAAAACATGAAGCTTTGTAGCTCAACAATAGTACAGAGACACACTCACAAGAGTTCAGATGGAGAAACTCCTGAGAATCTGCTATGGATTGCTTTACACACACAGACACACACACACACACACACACACACACACACACACACACACACACACACACACACACTGAAATAAGCTGTTGCAGGCCAGCCGTGCCAATAAACAATCAGGCTGTATTAAATTTGATAAATGGAATCAATTCATTCAGTTTTGCGGGATGAATGTAGAAAATGAGGCGTGAAGCTCTCATTCTCTCTCCCTCTCTCTCTCCCTCTCTCCCTCTCTCTCTCTCTCTCTCTCATTCTGCAGTGGGTAATTAGGCCCTCTATTATAGGCCTCTCCGCATGGTGCCTGCTCAATTGTTTATTAGAATATGATTGTTGGACCACAGGCTGAGTCTGCGAATTCTCTAACCTATGCAAGCGGCAGGAAGTGAGATCCAGAGAGAGAACTTACGCCGTCAGCTCACATAGAGGACGATACCAGCAGTAACAATAGTGATAATAGTAACAGTAGCAACAATAGATGAATTCAGACATTAAAAAATGCCATTTCCATGGTTACACCAGATCCTTTTCCAGGGTTGTGGTACACCTACTTCCAATTATACAGTACACACATTTCCCTGGTTCTGCTACGTCCATTTCCAACACTACAATCATTTCAATGGTTCCATCAACTACTACTTTACACTTCTGTGTTAAACTATGATTATGCTGCAAATGTTTTCATGGTAAGCACACCAATGTACTTTGGTTACACTACACCATTTAGATATTTACACCACCGAAGTTGCCATGGTTTTTGCCATGGTTTTCCATTACACACATTTCAGTGGCTACACTACATCCATTTCTATAATTACACCCTGCTCATTTCTATGGTAACACTAGACCTGTCTTCTTTGAAAGGTTAGACCTGTTTCCATGGTTGCACTACACCCATTTACATAGATAAACTGATTACATCACATCAATTTGTATGGTGACACTAGACCAGCTGCCATGTTTACATGGTTGCATTACTATTCCACATCCATTTGTAATGCTGTGGTCACACTAGATCTGCTTTCATGGACGTTTTGGTCATCGATACAGTACAGCTTTTGACCTTACTATACTACACATTGTAATGGTTATGCTCTACCTGCTTTCACAGTTATATAAACCAAACCTACTCATCACCTGTATGAGAATTAACGCTGTGATCAGTTGTGGATCAGATGGATGTTTGGCTGTTGGAAAGGGTGGCAGTTAAGTCTCTGCAGTCAGAAAGGTCAGAGCAGCTGTAGGTCAGCCAGCTAGGTCAAGATCTGAAGAATGCTCTCTCTCTCTCTCTCTCTCTCTCTCTCTCTCTCTCTCTCTCTCTCACTCTCTCTCCTTCTCCTGCCTCTCTCTCTCCTCTACCACCCTCTCTCTCTCTCTCTCTCTCTCCTCTCTCTCTCCTCAAATTAAAGCAAGCAGTTTCTTTAACGGCCCTATAAAAGAAAAAAAGCTTCACTGGCTGGACCACCCGGCTGAGCAAGGTGGATGGCCGTGCGAGGAGGATAGAAGGTGAGAGAGTGAGTAACTAAGCAACAACCAGCTTAACAAATTAATACAATAAAGTAATACTAGGTGTGTGTGTGTGTGTGTGTGTGTGTTTGTGTGTGAGAGAGAGAGAGCATGAAAGAGAAAGAAAAAAGTGAGAGTAAGTGTGTGTGTCTCTCTGGTGTTATCACAGGTGAATAAATACACCTGAGTGTGTGTGTGTGTGTGTGTGTGTGTGTGTGTGTGTGTGTGTGTGTGTGTGTGTGTGTGTGTGCGATGTGTGTGTATGTGTGTGTGAGCAGTAATCACCAAGAGACAACAGGCCTACTGGAGGGTAGAATCGTGCTTCATGCAACTGACTACACACACACACACACGCACACACACTCACACACACACACACACACACACACACACACACACACACAGTAGCTTGGCTAATTGTGCAGACTAGACTTCTCCCTCCTGTGGTTCCTCTCTTAGGTCTACCCACACACAGTGTGTGTGTGTGTGTGTGTGTGTGTGTGTGTGTGTGTGTGTGTGTGTGTGTGTGTTTGGGGGGTATAGTTCTGCCTACTCCAGTGCGCTTCGTCAGCCTGTGAGATAAGAGCCTTTTTTATGTATTTGTAAAACAGCTGTTCTGTACTCTGGATGTGTGAGTTCATCAGGACCGGTGGACGAATAGAAACAACGTCGGTGATGTTTCATATCAGAATGATGTGAACCGAGTATGAATTTACGGTGTACGTAGTTGTGCAGTGTAAATCCAGTATGAAGCTGCAGTGTATTTACCTTTGGAATGAATTTAATCATTTTATGAATCTGTAGTGTGTTTCAGTTCGGAGGGATGTGAATCCTGTTCGATTCGATAGTGTGTTTAAATATGGACTCATTTAAATCCAGTGTGAATCTGTAAATAAATAAATAAATAAATAAATAACTCCACATTTTTGGGTAGTGCTGTAAATATGAACATGGGTACATGTATATACTGTATGTGTGTGTGTGTGTGTGTGTGTGTGTGTGTGTGTGTGTGTGTGTGTGTGTGTGTGTGTGTGTGTGCGTCTGTGTGTGTGCGTCTGTGTGTGTGCGTCTGTGTGTGTGTCTAAGCACCACTCCGCTATTATCTGTGTATGATCAGAGTTGGTACAGTGCCAAGAGCGGTGATGGTGCCAGGCAGCCTTATCTCCTCGCCCTCTCTCCGCAGTGCTCGCCCTTTCTGCTGAGAATTTACTCCCTCTGTAAACACACATTACTGCTGAAGCCCCTCTGTTCAGCCCCCAGTGACGCTGACCCATTAGGGGCCAAACCACAGTCGCGTGCCAGGACATACACACATGCTGGGGCAGGGCAGGGCGAGGGCCTGCGCTTAGGGACCCAGAGCACAGTCAGCAGCGACAGTTTGGCCCAAAAATGGAAGCCGTCATTTCTATAGTCTAGCACAAACTGTGGAGAGATTTTAATCCAGTATGAATCTACAATATTTGTTGTTTAAAAGGAAACTATGCAGATTGCTGTATCCAACACGTTTCAGACAATCAGATTGTTTACCAGCGCAAATCTGGTAAAATATATCCATTTCTGAAAGCGTTGTAGTATAGCCTGCCACCACCAGCTTGACACGTTGTGGTAACGTGCTAACAGGATGGATGGGTGACAGTGGGGTGGTGGGCCTCTGGGGGGTGGGGGTGAGGTTGGGGGCTGCTGATGAAAGTGACAATGAGTGTTCGCATACCACAACCGCCTGCCTGTAAGACATAAATGCACACAGTGTCAGAGCCAATCAACATGAGCAATTGAGGTAACCAGACCTGCTAGTATACAAAAATATTAGGACGCCTGATCATTCATTGCTTATTCTGAAATGAAGCGTTTACCCTGCTTTTGTCCAGAAAATACTTTCTACTAATTGTTGTTGAAGCATTGCTGTGACGGTCTGATTGCATTCAGTGACAAATGTTTCTGAGGTCAGGATGTTGAAGGATTGCCGAGAAACCCCATTCACCCCAAATCTTCCCTCTCAAAACTACTGGATGGAGCAGCTTCATTCCAGACAACGCAGTTCCACTTCCTACCGCTCAGTGCTGGGGTTTTGCTGCCTCTAGCTGATTGGCATTCTTACTGTCTGTGTCATGCTTTGGTGCATCGTGAAGTAGCTGAATGCATCATTAGAAGGGGTGTCCACACATATTAGGACATATAGTGTAGTTCCAGGCAGATTTGAGTGGCTAACACTGACAGTAGTCCCAGTAGCAGTGGTTTTAAGGCTCTGTGAAGCCGGCTGATGCAGCCGAGGTTGTTTAAGTATGTTGAACGTGGCACTGCAACTGATCCTTGACAAAACCCAGCCAATTCAGCGACAAACTACAAAGCAGTTCACCATGAGCAGCCCTCGCTTCGCCCTCGATTCGCCGTCCCCCGTGGTTTCCCTGGGATCCGTTTCAGATAAGTCTTAACCGAGTGATTCTGAAAGTGCCTCAACTGCCGTCCCGGCGGGTTGGCTTCGTTCTCAGGCATGAGGATTCTCCTCCATACGCCTCTTTCAAAGGCACAGCTAAGAGCCCTGGCTTTGTCCTAGTCATTGCCTGCCATTAGTGCGGATTTCACAGCCCCTGGTCTTAACTTCGGCATCTCAGTGATCTTTAGAGCGTACTTAGATTATTAGCTTCACACTCTTGAAGCAGTTTGGTGAGGAGATGAAGAGTAGACTGGATCATGAGGGTGCAATCAGAAGGTGCAGCTCGGTGGTGCGTGCTCTGGTTTCAGAGTAGGGCTGGGTGATTAATCGAAAAAATTGATCGAAACCAATATTCAGAACTTCAGAATCTTACTCGTATCGGTTATATCTTTTATTTCTCTGTTAATACTTTCCCCCCACTGTGTATGATCATATAATGTCCCTTAATGACATACTACAAAGGGTGTAGTCATCTGACTCCACCCATCCAATCTCAAACACCAAGCCAACTGAGCAGGTTGTCTTTAATGAGACAAAATATTATAGTTATGTTAATTCAGCTGTAGGTTGTGGATTATTGGATGTGTTTATTTAAGTTAAGAACCCTTTTGACGTTCTATATAGCAGTGAACATCAGAAGACCCTACTTGATATAATCTCTTTTAACACACTCTTAATACGGGACTTGGCTCTATATAAAACTATGACCACTTGAAAACATTTGGATTCGTGAATGGTTCTTTGCTTAGTTAAATGGTTCTACTCTATGGTGGAGAACCTCTCATGAAGAAGTTCACAAGTGTTACAAATCACAAACCCTGTCTACATCCCTTATTAGCATGAATTTTAAAGAACCTTTTAATGTTAAAATGGTTTTATAGTATATAGCTCATATAAAGGTCCCACTATCATTAGGAACCTTTTTTTTTTTTGAGACAGTGTGGTTCCTTTAGGAACCTGATCTTTTTGTCCCTTATCCATTAGCTAAGGTTCCTCTTGGGCCAGGAGTCAAAATTCTTTGTAGTTATTATAACTTTCAAGAACCATTTAAAAATGTACAATCTTAAGCCCTAAAAGGGTTCCATTATTGTTAGCAGAACTTAAGTATTCAACTCCTTGTGGTTCTCTAAATAAACATTACCTGAACTATAGAACCTATGGAGAATGTCTTCTTGAAGAGTGGGTGGAAGTGTGAGGAGCACCTGTGCGGTGGCTCAGAACTCCCAACACGGTCATTAGAACCGAGCCAGTCCCGAGTCCATTATGGCACTGTGGCGAGCGCCGTGTTTCCCCTTTATGGTCATGTTCAGTTAATATAGCTACTGGCCCACCCTTAAGTCAAACCAGGTGCTGCCTCGCGATCATCACCCCGGCTCACACGCCTCCCTGTTTTCCTTTAACATTCCAGTTTGCTGTTTGCTTTGGGTTCGGACTCGGCTCCCTTTGATTTAGGAAGGCTCTAACTGTAGTCTCTCCAGGCTGAGTCAGAGACGGGGTGTGTTGGTGAGGAGCTGTCAGTGTTGTCACCGGCCTGCAAATGATGATCATCCTATAATCTGTGAACATGCTGAGAGATTGAACCCGGTCTTGTTCAAATGAAGTCATTCAGCTACTTTAAGGACCCCATTGCTAACACAGATGTACAAATGCACACACACACACAGCTCGTTTAGCCCCTGTAGTGCCAGTAGAATAGGACTTTCTGGAGCGGATAAACAAATCAATATTAACCTATTGACACCATGCCTAATCCCAGTTTGTTGGGGATAAGTTGGGAAGTTGGGGATGAGGTACGGTGGTAGTCATTGATGATCCTGACCTCAATAACACTTTTGATGATTCTGAATGCAATCACAGTCTCACACCAGTGCATCAAAATCTAGTAGCTTTCCCTGGAAATTAGATATTGTTCCTCCAATAAAAGCAGAGCAAGCTCTTGCTAATATCCCAAATTTAGAATGAATGAGCAGGTGTCCCAATACTTTTGTCCATGTAAACGCTTCCATTGTGTTGAATCCATAGTGGATGACAAATATGTCATAATAATTGGGTGTGAGCTAGTTAACTGCAGGTGTGGTATAATTCAGACTACATTCTCAATAATTCTGACTGGACGTGGAGTCATTTTAACTGGTTATGGAATCATTAATTGTAGATTGTGAAGTAATTTATAATTGATTTTGAATAATTCCTATTCGATATTGGGTAATTCATGATGGACATGGCACAGTTCACAGGGCATGTGAAATCATTTATAGTGGATTCCGAATCATTCCTACTGGATGTGCAATTATTCATATGATGCTGAATGTTTCTTAAAGTAGTTACAGATAGATTCACTTACTGGATTGAGGGGAGTAATAAATGTCAGTGATGTGGAGTAATTAGTGCAGGGCTAATCGTCGCCACAGAGCAGATAGAGACCGCGGGGGCGCCGTGATCGACCCAGCCCTGACATTTGGTTCTGTTTTTTGCCACATCCGTCTTCCTCCTCCTCCTCCTCATCCTCCTCAGAGTGAACAGAAAGCTTTAGGAGCGTCCGAGCCTGTGAGTTCCCAGGAGGCCGTGTGGGTTCATGGCCTACAAAAGCAAGAACGGAGTACGGTGAGGATTTCACACATGTGGAGAGAGTCGTGTGTGAACAGCCACGCTCCGCTTTGAACTGGAAACACAGTCCTGAACCGGGCCTCCCTCCACTCCCCAAACCTGCTGCCCCAGCTGTGTGTGTGTGTGTGTGTGTGTGTGTGTGTGTGTGTGTGTGTGTGTGTGTGTGTGTGTGTGTGTGTGTGTGTGTCTGAGAAAGTTCTACCCACTATAAAAGTGATATAAACGAAAATCAGTACCTCATGTGCGTATCAAGCCCCCCTCCACACACACACACACACACACACACACACACACACACACACACACACACACACACACACACACCCTGTTTCCATGGCGGCTGATACGTAGATTAAAGGAAAATCAGGAAATTCCTACATCCACTCTGACTGTCTCTCTCTCTAAATCTCTGTCTCTCCCCCCTTTTCTTAACCTCTGTCTTTTTCTAAACCTCTGTCGCCCTCTCTCTTTCAAAATCTCTCTCTCTCTCTCTCTCTCTCTCTCTCTCTCTCTCTCTCTCTCTCTCTCTTTCAGCATCAGCTCTTTCAAATCTGATAAAACGCCTTGCCTCCTGTTGTTGGGGGGGTGGAGGTGGAGTAGTCTTTGGGGTGGGTGGGTGGAGTTGGGGGGTTCATACATTTCACACACACTCTAGTTAATCAGATAAAAATGTTTGGTTGGTAGAACATTATGTGAATGTTCTGAATCTTAGATGTTACATTCTGTCCAGTTCTCTAGACATTCCTACAACGTTTTAAGAGGACAGTAAAGATGGTATTGGGTTTTGGCCCCTACGGTGTTTAGGTTTGGAAAATTACTCAGGTGTTTCTGTAATGTTAGTTTGTATCTAATGCGAAGAAACGTTCTAATGATGTTGTGAAGCAAGTCATTGTTACGTCATTCCTGAGACTTTATTTCTGAAATGTTACAGGATAGCTTTACTGGAACAAAAACCTTTAGAAAACATTGATGAATGTTCCAAGAATGTTCTCTGCTAACTGGGTTGATGCTTTCATCCAAACATCGTATTCAAGAAATGTGAGAAACGGCGTGTAGATGTGTGTATGTTCCTCTATATTCATGTATTGTTTTTTTTTTTGTTGCTTTACGGTGTCTCTGTTTCTCTCATACACACAGGCATACACACTCCCACACACTTACCAAACACACACACACACACACACACACACACACACACACACACACACACACACACACACACACACACACACACACACACACAAACACACATTAGGATATTAGGATATAATTTAGAAGAGTCAGACTCAATGTCCAGCAGATCTGTGTGTGTGTGTGTGTGTGTGAAAGAAAAATAAGAACACTGGGCCGTGGGTTCTGTCCTGTTCTCAGCTCTAAAGCTGTGGATGCACTAAAACACACTCATCCAGCTCAAATTTACACAACAGTTAATGGAGGATAAATCAGAACTTCATGACAGTGTGTGTGTGTGTGTGTGTGTGTGTGTGTGTGTGTGTGTGTGTGTGTGTGTGTGTGTGTGTGTGTGTGTGTCGCACTGCGCTCAGACCAGCCTGAGATAAAGAGGAGAGAAAGAGTAAGAAAAGAGCAGCGGAACACACTCACACTCACATATACACATCATTCCTCAATTCCTCAACACACCACAAAGCACTGGTTTAGCCATTAGACACACACACACACACACACACACACACACACACACACACACACACACACACACACACACACACACAGAAAACTAGGCCATTCAAGACAAATACTTATGTAATATGTATAAATATATCATTATTGACCTTGTTTATTAACCTTGTCATAATATTAATCTGGCGGTTATTATTTATATTATATCAGAAGTTCATGATGAATGAATCAGTAGAAATGCTCTATACATTCATATGCATCATTTTATGCTCCAAAGACTCCGCAGCGCAATGCTGCACGGCTTTAAATTCCCCGAGTCTCACATCTGGCATCAGGCATGATGTCAGTAGGTTCATATTATCTGCACCAGAGAGTCCTATTCTATTATTATACATAGTGTACATGTTTATATATATATATATATATATATATATATACAGGGACAGAAACAGAGTTTAGCAGTACAGAGTGACCAGTGGAGTGATCAGATGTGTTTGTGGTGTAGCTTTAAGCAGTAAGAGTTTTCTTCGCTGGATCACAGCAGAATGCAGAGCTGATACAGCCCAGATCAGCAGGTTCACTCCAGTACTGGAACTACTGAACACCAGTCTGAGTTAAAGGGAAAGTGAGAAAGTCTGACCTATGATATGACCAGCCAGGCCAGTGTTTGTGTGTGTGTGTGTGTGTGTGTGTGTGTGTGTGTGTGTGTGTGTGCGCGCGAGCTGCAGCAGGAAGGATAAACGTGTGTAATGGAGGCAGATTCATCAATAATCCACACTGAGCTCAGAGGAGGGATGGCCTGCGCCCATTTCCCGGGTCACATGTAAATAAATAAATGAATAAATACACATAAATAAATAAATAAATAAATAACCAGTTGAAATCCCAGGCCGCAGCCATCAGAGTGGCTGTTTCATGTGTGTGTGTGTGTGTGTGTGTGTGTGTGTGTGTGTGTGTGTGTGTGCAGTTCACACACACACTCTCCAGACCTAGCAGCAATGCTTAACTTAGTCCAGAGCAGACAGGGTGACATGATGCTAAGTGAGAGCGCTTTAGTGAGACTCGACTAAAGGCCTTTAATATTTTAAACGCTGGGTGACAACAGCAGCATATGCTGCCGTCGCCGTCACTGATCACATCTCTCATGTCTCTTTCCCCTTCTCTCTCTCTCTCCCCCCCCCCTCTCTCTCTCTCTCCCTCTCTCTTTTCCTTTCCTCTCTGAGGCAGCAGCCCAAACGAAATTAAGACAGATGTTTAGCCGACTGCCTCTCTCTCTCTCTCTCTCTCTCTCTCTCTCTCTCTCTCTCTCTCGCTCTCTCTCTCTATCACCTCAAAGGGTGTGTGTACAGCCAGCAAAACACACTGTCACATTCACAACCATTCACACTGCGAGTGTGTGGTGAGAGAGAGAGAAAGAAAAGAAAGAAGAGGAGAAAGAAGATTTACTCTCTAACAAATATATACACACTATGTCCAAAATAATAAAGCATTCAGCTACTTTAGCTGCATCCATTGTTGACCCAGATGTCAACAATGCACCCAGGTGCACGTACAGCTGTCTAGTACTTCCAATAGATTAGCTCTCTCTGGAGCAGTAAAGCAAATGTGAACCTATCGCCACCACGCCTAACACCAGTGTAGGTTAGAGGGGTGTAAAGCCCCCCGGTTTAGAGCTGTGGAGCAGTGGAACTGTGTTGCCTGGAATGATGGAGCTCCATCCAGTATTTTTGGCTTGGGATTAGTTGGGGTGGGGTGTGGTGGTGATCTTCCAACATTCTGACCTCTCTCACTCCAGCTCTTGTTTAATGCTGAATGCGATCAGATGTTTGTGAGGGACCTTTAGGTGGTACTTAGACTGTTCGTGGTGTTAACATGCGAATCTGAACAACAAATCTGTGATCTCAGCATCCACCCTCCATCACCAACATGCAATGAGGGCAGGATGGGCTGTGTGTGTGTGTGTGTGTGTGTGTGTGTGTGTGTGTGTGTGTGTGTGTGTGTGTGTGTGTGTGTGTGTGTGTGAGTGTGTGTGTGTGTCCCTCTAAGTGACAGAGTGTGTGTGATGTGCTCTCCGTCTCTCCATGTGTTTCCGCTGCCTCTAATTAACCCTGCTCTGATCGCCCCGAGGAGCCCCGCACGCTAATTAGAGGAAAGGAAGAGTGTGTGATTCTGCAGGCTGAAGAAACACACACACACACACACACACACACACACACACACACACACACAGAGTGCTGTGATCCTGACAGACATGGTGGTGTGAGAGAATAGCCTGCTATTGTGACTGGGCCAGACAGAACAGAACAGACTGGATCAGTTGGAGACACTTTAGCAGGTTTAACATCTCATCCCTCGCTCTCTCTCTCTCTCTCTTCCTTTTTTGTTTCATTTTCCCTTTTATTCTTACCTCTTTTCTCACCTTCATTTTTTTATACTTTATTTTATTTTTATTTTTATCTTTCTTCTTACTGGGAAGGTTTTACACTGAATTGTATTTTGTATGAACTGGATTTGATTGTATTCAGCCATGTTAGAGACCCTCAGTGAAGGTGTTGTGCTGGTACGAGTGTATCAGACGCAGCAGTGTCCCACACCACCATCAGGGCAGTGTATAATACCTGCTCTAATTGTAGAACATCAAAGTGCTCCTGTGTGGTCAGTGAGGCTGATAAAATAATGTTGTGGTCATAATGTTGTGGTTGATTGAAAACCAGTAAAATAAATCAATATCAGACATGCTGTGATGTGATCTCTTGATTAACAATGGCTGCATAATAGAAGTGCACAACCAGTCTAAAGTTTCAGAACCCATATTGGGTGTTCTTAAACTTTTGACTGGTAGTGTAAATTTTTAAAACATAATAAGAAGAACTTGCATCCCTATCTATCTATCTATCTATCTATCTATCTATCTATCTATCTATCTATCTATCTATCTATCTATCTATCTATCTATCTATCTATCTATCTATCTTTTGTCTGTCTGGGTATCTGTCTGTCTGTCATCAGAGCAGTAATGGTACTGATGAACAGCAGAACTGTTACAGTAACAGAGTGATAGATGGATTGAGACAGATGGATGTTTCTGTATGAAGGTACAGCGAGCTCCTCTTCCTCTGGGTGTGTTTCTCTCCGCCGTCGCTCTGCAGATTGACAGTAAAAGGCGCTTGATTACTGAAATTGAAACATTAACTCAGTTCCCACTGAATTCAATTAACTAATAACTCTTCCAGCTCTTCTCTTTTAGCCAGACGGGAGAGGACACTCCGTGTGCCGTGTGTTATTTGTCCTACTGTCCCCCTACACACACACACACACACAAACGCCCACACACATATATATACACACACACACACATGCACACACTGGAACAGGCACACAGACACACACACATACTGAGCGGCTGGCACAGACACAGTGTTTTCCTCACTGCCATTTGTTTCTCGGCAAAACATAGCAATAACTCATTTGTTTGGGCATGATACCACATCTCTGTAACAATAAACACGGTGCGGCCTCGCGCTCCAAATGAATACATCATGCCCGGACAACTGGCGTAATGCAGCACGCCGCAGAGCGCCTGTGGATTTTGATTACATATTTATTACAACTTTAGCGGTCAGAGATGGAATCTTTCCCATTACAGAACAAATAAAATATGGCAGTAATAGTTTCGGTGTAAATAGTCCACAGAGACGCACATGAAGTAAATCAGTGCCAAGGATGGGTCAGCTTTTATTCTTAGCTGCTTGTTTAATCAATACGGCTGCCAGAATGTCCTCGGATTCCTTAATCCCATAGAGGGAGATGTGTTACACCTCTGTCATCTAACAGGAAAGGTCAGGAAACTGGGCAGAACTACAGGAATGAACATTTCCGTACTGCAACAAGTTTGATCCGTTTGATAGTTCATTTAAACATTGAATATTACTCCGTAACTATATTAGACTATAGAGCAGTATAGAGTGCCCCCTATACTTCCAGGAGTGTATTACACTTTGTCAGAATGAGTGTGTGCATCATAACCACCATGGCCTGGTGGTGAGGGAACCAGCCTTGTGACTGTAAGGTTGCTGGATTGAAGCCCTGAACTGGTAGGACATGACTGAACTCCCCAGCTGCTCCCTGGGCACTGAAGATAGGGCCGCCCCCCGCTCCGGGCACGTGTGCTCACTGCCCCCTGGGTATCACTGCGTGTGGAAGGGTAAAATGCGGAGGTCTTATTCCTGTGTGTGCACAACACAGACACTCAAATGAGTATAATTACTTATTTATTACATTTTATTTATTATATTATTATAGAGTGCCCCCTATACTTCAAGTAGTGTATTGCAGTCTGTTAGAAGGAGCATATGGGATATATGAATGTTATACAGGATCATAGAGCATTAAAGAGTGCCCTCTACACTTGCTGTAGTGTCTTACAGTCTGCTAGAATGAGTGTGTGGATCATAACCTTATAAAGTACCCCTTTGCTTCCTGTAGTGTATTACAGTCTGGGAGAATGACCATTTGGAACACATGAGGATTATAAGACATTATAGAGTGACCCCTACACTTCCTGATGTGTATTACTGTCTGTCAGAATGAGTGTGTGGATCACTTCAACATTATAGAGCATTATAGAGCTTCATAGAGTGACCCCTACACTTCCTGATGTGTATTACTCTGTCAGAATGAGTGTGTGGATCACTTCAACATTATAGAGCATTATAGAGTGACCCCTATGCTTCTAGTAGTGGATTACAGTCTGTCACAGTGAGTCTTTGTATCATATGAGCATTATATAATAATGCAATATTGTCAAATTGAGTTGTTAAAAATGTGTTCTAGCGTGACCCCATATTCCCTTACTGAAAAACTTCAAATGTACTTGGAAGATGATAATTTAATCATTTATACATAGTATAAAAATGTGTTTTGTCATTGGGTGAGGGGGTCAGGTTAGGATAATTCTCTGGCAGGCCAAATGCAATGTCCCTTTGGACCACTTTGTGCAGACCTGCTTTAATCTGTCAGATAAAATAATAATAATAAAAGATTATCAGTGATAAAATAACATCACCTGGAACTGATACATTGTTTTATCCCAAGTAAAGAACATTACGCTACACAGTGCTGCTCCCCTGAACTTAAATTAAACCCCCACTTCTTCACTGGAATGCAGGCGGTGGGTGAAAAATGAACATGTGGGAGTGTATCACAGTCAAACAGAGCCTTCGTACCATCTCCCCACCTGGCACTGAACACACACTAGAGAGAAACGGCTGTGTTTCATTTCTATATGTTAGTGTTTGGCAGAGCCATGTTTGGAGAGATGGCAGTGCAGGTGCAAGGTTAGCTAGGGGAAGAAGAATGTGTGTGTGTGTGTGTGTGTGTGTGTGTGTGTGTGTGTGTGTGTGTGTGTGTGTGTGTAGGGGCTCAGCCCATGACTCACTCACAGAAAAATGCCCCTGTATCTGTGGGCCAAAGCACTACAGGAGATACAAGGTGAAGAGTGGAGTTCCGTACCACTCAATGGTCATTAAAGGGCAAGTAGCATGGAAAACACATGGGGCCCTTTAATAAAAGGTGTGGAGTAGCATGTGCACAATATTAAGGTTCTAAATCATAACATTCACTCCACCAGTTCATACATGTGTCTTTGTTTGGGAATAAAATGGGACAAGTGTTACATTTCAAATGTGTTGTTTTTGTGATGTCACAACAGCCAATGTGTTCAGCCTTCAGCTGGTTAGATCCACGTCCAAGGAGTGTTTCAGCTCAGAGTACTTGGTGAAAAAGGGCAGCCAATCAGAACAGAGGTTATTTGCATATATCAGTCTATATCACCAAAAATCAGATGATCTTACGTACCATATATGGTTGCTGTCCCAAAAAACAGACATCATAATGAGTTCATTTTGCAACCTTAAAGCACACGTGTTCTGTTCTGAATGGTTGTAATACATTGTGCCTCAATGAGCCGTCACATTAAAACACTCCTTATATGGGTGTGAAAGGGGCTAAACTTGTGCATTCCCAATAGACTAACATGGGATATGCAAATATGTTAATTTTGTGACTTATATGTAAATGAGCTCTTTTGATGGGCTGTCTTACATTGTGTTTCATTCTGTAAGACACTGCCTTATTTAAAACACCCCTTAAATGGGTGTAAATGGGGTTAAGTAGTGCAGTCCAACTAGACTGATGTATGCCAATGGGATGCTTTTTGTTTTTTGTGACATCACAAACACAATGAATTACAAAATGCTGTTTTTTTTTTTGTTTTATTTTGTTGTTTTTTTTGTTTTATTGTTTGTTTTTTTAATAAAAGGTGTCATCAGTGTGCTGAAAGAGTGAACAGTGCAGTTTCCTTTGTACGGGCCCTTTAAAATGATGAAAAACATGCGTTCTGTCAGGTGGTTCCAAACTTTTGACTGGTACACTGTATTATATTGCCTTAATAATGTAAACCAGAGTGTGTGGTGCTCAGCCAGACTCTGTGTGTGAGTGTAAGCGAGGTGAACGGATCACAGTGCTGTGACAGTGCTTTAAAGCCCCAGAAATATCGGAAAGTCCAGAAAGCAGCGTGTGTTTTTCCATGGGATGGGATTACATGTGGTGGGCCAATGCCCTTTAACCTAGCTTCAAAGAACTTCTCCGTCTGCCTACAGGTAGTGCCAGGACAGCCTCGTACAAAACATTCTGTGTTTGTGTGTGTGTGTGTGTGTGTGTGTGTGTGTGTGTGTGTGTGTGTGTGTGTGTGTGTGTGTGTGTGTGTGGTTTGAGAAAGAGATTGTAAGTGAAGCCCAGCATAAATGTAACACATGGAACATACGCAAATGAAAAAGACTAAAGGTAGAGGTGGTCGTTTATCTTCAATCCCTTCCACACAGTCCTCATTAGAAGGACTTGGCCATGCTCTTGTGTGGTGCAGCTCTTATCAGCACTGCTTCTTTCTCTCCCAGGCATTTCTGAGGGAGTTGCCCAGGTGCTCTTATCTGGCCTGTTTATTGCAGAGGCATAGGTCCAGGAGAATGGCTTTTTGTCCAGCCATGGCTCTCTGGTTTCTAATCTCGAGGGTCTGCAAGAACGCTATTGTCGTCCCATCCATTTTCAAAAACACTGAGGAGTGAACTACCATTTCTCCGGGGCTTTGGTGGCCTTGGGGTGGCAAAGATCATATTATAGCAAAAAATACGATCTGTTTTGTTAGATAATATGTCGAATAATACTGACTACTGTATAAAAGGTCCTCCTGTTCCACAATGCGCTGTTGTGTTGGAAGCATCCTTTGCAAGGGACGTCTACCTCGGAGAAGAGTTCCAAAGCACTTGAAAGCGTTTGAGAGGTTGTATTATAGGGCTCCGGGAAGTGGGATGGTCGTATTGCATACTGAACTGGTTGTGTAGACATTATCATAGCGCACTGAAATGGACTGAAGGTGGCACACACCAGCAACATGAAGGATCTGAGAGACCAACACATACCATGATTGCAAACATTCAGCAAGCAGTGATGCCCTTCTTCTTGGCAGATGGCTGCATGATGCAAGACTACATGCATGCTGTTACAATAACTGCCCTTAAGTCCATGTCAACACCGCCAATGACTGCATTAGTGTCGCGATATACCATATCTGATTGAAAATGTGTGGGATGCTATTAGACCCACTGACAACACCCCTACAATAAACCTGCAGGAACTGAGTGAGAATATTCGAGCTGCATGGGATGGATTATCACAGGACACCATTAGGAACCTCTACAACTCCATAATGAGACATTGCGTTAACATCGCATGTTGCGTTAAACCCTGCATCACACTGAGTGACACTATATCTGTATGCATATCTCAAAAATATTGCTCCTATCAGTTCATATTTTTAATCACTTATTGCTCCTGGTGACCTTTATCTTCCTTCCCAATAGCATTACAAACAGCACTTTCTTCTGGGTGCAACCATTTTTTGACAATGAGAGTATATCTGGCAGATGTTCTTTCCATTCTCTCAGAATTTCATGCAATGCTCCAAAATGACCCGCAATAAAATCTTATTACATTGACTTCTATTGGAAGTTAAGAAGGTTTTATCTGTCTTCTGTAAAGTTGACGTTTTGGGGATAAAGCAGCAGCAATATGAAGCCTCTCGACATTTATTCTGCTCAATTTGAGGAGAAATGCTGATTATTTATTCACAGAAATGTTTATCCTGTAAAAAGGCTGAACTTTTTTTGTCATTATTGGAACAAGGTTCATCCTTTCTGGTACAGCCCTGCTTGTAAACGTTTGAAGCAGACCGTCCTTCAGTGCTCTCAGTAGTCAAGCTGTAACAATCGGCGCACATGGCTCTGTTTAGGCCCAGGCTTGCACATGTCAGCACGGCCGCACTTGTTCAGCCTGGGCGTGGTGGGACAAACTTATAGACCCCTGCTCCAAACTATTGTTCAGCAGTGCTGCAGTAGCTGCCAGGGAACGGTCTCCGAGTTGGAAATGAGCAGCCTCAGATCAGCTTTGTTAAACAGTGCTGTCGTTATTCTGTCAATGCAGAGTGAATGAAAAGCAATTTAAGCAATTTTCAAGTGGTTGCTGTGGTGTTGATAGGTGGATATTAGGAGGTTATTAGGCTGTTTCAAGTGGTTGATTTGCTGTTTCAAATGGTTGCCAGGCAGCTCTGCTATCACTAAGTGGTTTCTATTATACCCCAGAATGTTATTATGCTGTTACTAAATGGTTTCTGTGGTGTTTCAAGTGGATGCTATGGGCTTGCTGGGCTGTTACTGGTCCTTCTGGTGGGTTTGCTGAATGGTTACTGTAGTGTCCTGAGTGCATACTCTGGAAGTTACGGTGTGGTTCCAAGTGGTTGCTGTGGTATCCTAGGTGGTTGCTATTGCTTAACTAGACTAATACTACACTGCCCCAAGTGACTGATTTTGTAATTATTAAACATTGTCTGCCCTGAAGTTGCCAGGTACTCACTTTGCTTCCAAGTGGTAGCTATGGTAACCTAGGAGGGTGCTATGGGGTTACCAAGCAGATACTATGCGATTTCCGTGGTGTGCCAGGTGGGTGCTGTAGAGGTGAGGCAGTTGCTTCTATGTGTGGATGCTTGCAGCAACTAAATGGTTTCTTTGTTGTTTCATGTGGTTGTTAGGGTGTTGATATGGCTTGGTTGCTTGGGTCTTACTAGATGGAAGGTTACTAGCTGCTGTATCTGACCACTAGTCTAACCCTGCAGTAATAATGAAAATCAGTGTCACCTGAAACTCAATAGACATGTGCCTGTCCTAATGCAGTCCACAGAGAGAGAGAGAGAGAGAGAGAGAGAGAGAGAGAGAGAGAGAGAGAGAGAGACACAGTTCATTCCATACGTTTACACATTTACCGAAGTCCCAGAGGTCCTTTCCCCCTCTGTCCCACCTCACCCAGGTCACACGATCCCCACTTTCCCCCATAAACTCCGGTTGTGCAGTGTCCCTGATCCATGCTTATTGCATTGCTGCTCACTTCCATCTTGTAATTTGAAGGAGAAATGTATTAACACTAACACATTAATGTCTGGCAACAGGTCTTCTCCCCTCCCCATCAACTCTCCACAGTCTCAAGGGAAGTCCTGCATGGGGCCAGAGCATTATTGAGTTTCAGAGCAGGCTGGTAGGTGTGTGTGTGTGTGTGTGTGTGCCTGTGTGTGTGTGTGTGTGGGGGGGGACACCTATCATTTGTATGATTTTTGAAAATCATTTGGAGGAGCCTGTCATATTTAAACTTCAGGCATTATTTTGGTTTGCTCCTGATTGATGAAGTTGTATGAACACGGTGAGATCCAAAGAGCTCTCCAAGGCTTTCAGAAAGAAGGTTAGAGATGTATATTTGTCTGAGATGGGATTTAAAAAGATCTAAAAACAACTAGAAATAAGCCGTTCCCCCGCCTGGAAAATAATTTACAAGTGAAGGACACTTAAAATAAATGTGTCCAGGTCAGGTCGTCCCAGCGAATCCAGCCAAAGAGCAGAACACGAGATGTATTAAGAAGTCTCCAACAATCCTAAAATGTCATCACAAGGCCTACAGGTAGTTCTCATCACATTTGATGTCAAAGTTCAGCATCTACCATCAGAAAGAGCAAGGAGGAAACCTTGCTGTCCAAAATAAAGGGTTGCCAGAGAACACCTAGTCAAAGAGCAGGACTTCTGGAGCTCTTGATCATAGAAACCACTATGAAAGCTTTATTGTATCAGAGGAGGCTTGAGAAAAATGTAAGACCGTCTGTACAAAGACTGACTTTGCATGGAGGAGTGGGGAAAATTGTTCTTCCAGTCAATGTCAGAAGCTGATAGATGGTCATAGGAAACATCTAAAAACCAGAGCATGGGGTGTCCTGACTGTCTCCTCTCAAGAACATTGCATTTCTGTGAATATTATTTTGCATTTCTGTTTTCATGCAGTTGTATGTGTGTAGTTATATCACATGCAGCCCTCGATAAAGTTAAAATGATCACACGTCCATATGTTTAAATGTGTTATTCAAATTTATTCATGGGGTGTCCAAACTTTTTCACCTGATTATATAAATAAAAAATATGTGGTGACATCATAATCAGGGGAGAAATGGGGTGTGGCCTTTTGGTGATATTCCCAAGGGTAGCACTGATACCCGTTTCATATTTGGGCCTAAATATGCTACATCAAAAAATTGAGCAGCATTAATAAGGAGGGACATACATTATATGGACAAATGTATTCGGACACATTGCTCATTCGTCATTTCTTCTGATATAAAGGGTATTAAAAGAGTTTATCCTGCTTTTGCTACTGTCCAGAGAAAGCTTTCTACTAGATATTGGAAAATGGCTGTGAAGATTTGATGGCATTCAGTGTCAGCTATGGTGCAAGTCCTAAAGTAGCTTAAGGAGTGTGTTCATTAAAAGGGGTGTCTGTAAACATTTGTAGGCATACACATAGTGTATGCATGAACACACTGTAGCTGTAAAGGCGGAGGTTTCAGTCTGTTAAAACATGTAGTCTGTGATGTAGTCCAGCCTTTCCTGAGTGAAAGGCCAGGCCGGATCATGCCTGTGGACATTAGCTCTGATTTACTAAAAGGTCAGCATGCCGACACATATTAAAGGAAATCCGCTGAGAGTTAACGGCCAGTTGACACTCGTCTCCTCACGTCCAACAAGACGGGCTCAGCTCCGGACAATAAAAGTGAACAATGAAGCTGTTGAGAGTCATATGACCCTCCCATGGCTTCCCCCGCAGCCAAAAACCAACAAAAAAGAAAAGCACAGCTTTCATTTCAGCTTTCATTTCAGCTGTGGGCCTGTGGGCTGCGAGGAGAGAGAGAGAGGAACTTTACAGAAGGAGCATGGTGAGGGACGTCCTCAGCCGTGGCACATAAAACACATGTAGGGATTTGTAGGCCAAATTCAGGTAGTCCTGCAGAACCGCACGCTGAAACGAGTGTATCTGTCGTTCACACCAGACCAACAAGGGGGAGCAGTAAAGTTAGTGGATCGCCAGGGACCAGCCGGGGTTTAGTGGACCGTAAGGAACAATGAAAAACGTAAAAGCAAAGACCAGTGGAACGGACACGGCCGGATTTCTGAGGATGAATCGGGCAGCTGTCTGAGGAACCTGAACATGCAGGAGAGTTGAGCTCAGTCCTGTTTGTAATGCCGTACTAAATATTTAATATCTGACAATTCATTTATTACCTCTTTTAAAGGGGAACTGCACCACCGTTTACATTTCTGCATAACTCATCGGGTCATTCAGAGTCATTCGGGTATTAAACTGCGATGGTTTTCTTCACAGTGGTGGTGAATGGAATGAGACATTGTCACAAATACAACACAAATAGTCTTTTTATTTACTATCCATCCCCACCAGTGAAGACATGTGCCTTTTGAGCATCAGATGGAATATTGATGATGAGAAAGTGGTGGCAAATCCGAGGAAATACAGATTTATTTAGGGACTACATTTCTGCTACACCATCTGCCGGTATCCCTCCGCCATTTGCATGATATATGGTTTAAGAAGCAATTTTAGAACCAAAATCTTCTAGGTGTGTCATTGCGTCAGGCATCGGATAGTGTGTTCACAATATGTTACAGTTATATAATGTGCTGATGGTCTGCAGATCCCTGTGGAGTGTTCTTTCAGAAACTGGTTGTCAAGGACCTGCACTGACTTCTAGAAGCAATTCTTGCCTGGAAGTGAAGTCATTTCTATTCACAGGCCGTAAATCATGCCAGCGGTTCCTATCTGTCAATCATATTCATTGAGGATTTCCTGCAGACTGGGATTTCTGCCACTGTTTGTTCTGACCCGTGTGAACATATGCTTCAAAATACCAGCAAGTTCAGCTCCTTTCTTCATACTGTGAAGTGACACTCACTGCACTGTTCCTTGTCTTCTCAAACGATGAATCCTGCCACACACCCCGCAGGTATTTATAGCCCCATCATCCTCATTCAACGCCATCTGCAGGAGCTTGAAGTTACTACCACCTTGAACACGCAAGGTGACTATTTTTTTTAGCTGATTATTATGTTGTTTTTCTCTAAATAAACCCAGATTAGTCTTCAAGACACATTTTTGCAAAACGTGATCATTATTTGTTTTGGTTCTGAAATAGGTGCTCATTTTGAGTTCATTACGAGGCTCTGAGCATTGCAGGCATATTGTCTTTCTCTCCTGTGCCTCAGATATGTTTTTCATGTAGCTGTGCTGCGTATGTTTGATGGTCTAGAGCTTTTCTCCATGTATACGTTCCGCTCCAAAAACGCAACACCAGATGCTAATGATGTTTATTTTTACTGTGTGCAATCAGGACGTTTTGGGCTGGATGACAGCAGACAGGCCAGACATGTGGAAAAATGCACTTATAAGACCCTCCTGTCATACTTACACTATATGCCCAAATGTTCGTGGACACCCCATGTAACAGCAGCTGCAGCCATTGCTGACAAAAAAGTGCAAATGCACACACATGGCTTGTCTAGTCCCTGTATAGAGGTCCTGCCAAAAGAATGGGACTTTCCCATGGTGGGACTATTGGCACCATGCATAATGCTAGTCACAGGCTAGAGGGGTATAACCCCCCCCAGAACTGGTGCTCAATCCCACAGTTTTGGGAGGGATGATTTGGGGAGTTGTGAATGAGGTGGGGCGCTGATCAACCAAATTCTGACCTCACCAATGCTCTTGTGCCTGAATGCAGTCAAATCATCGCAGCAATTCTCCATAATCTAGTAGAAAGTCTTCCCTGCACAGTAGTGACAGTTGCTCCAACAATAGCAGGATAAACTATGTTTAATACCACTGATTTCAGAAGAACATTGAACATTGAAGTGGGTGTCCCAATATTTTTGTCCATATAGTGCATTTCCCTCTCTCAGTGTAGGTGGTCAGGTTGTGTAAATCACACTGCAGTTACACAGGCACTAACAGACTAATGGGTCACAGAACAGGCCAGGATTTCGCTCCAAAGAGGCTTTAGAGCATGTTTCATTTCACTGTTCCAGATTTACACCGAGATCCAGCTGAGTTACAGTCCCCTTCAGCTAATGATTACACCAGTCAGCCATAACATTAGAACCACCTTCCTAATAGTGTGTAGGCCATGCTCATTTTACAAAGACATCTCTGACTCTACATGGCCTCTGAAGATGTTCTGTGATATCTGGCACCAAGACTAATGTTACAGCAGATCCTTTGTGTCCTATAAGTGATGATGTGAACGTGAGCATCAGTGAGTCTTGGGCACCCATGACCCTGTCACTGGTTATCCTTCTTTGGAGCACTTTTTTTGGTTCTGACCAATGCATAATAGGAAGATCCCACTAGATCTGCCTGATGTTTTGGAGATGTTCTGACCCAGTTGTGTAGAACACTCTTAGGCAGGTGGTTTTAATGTTATGGCTGATTTGGGTCTCTTGATAGACAGTGCCAAGGGCTGTCTGTCCATGTCTGACCAATGCTGGTGACCTCTATACAAATCATATGGTTTGTGTGTGTGTGTGTGTGTGTGTGTGTGTGTGTGTGTGTGTGTGTGTTTGTGTGTGTGTGTGTGTGTGTGTGTGTGTGTGTGTGTGTGTGTGTGTGTGTGTGTGCACGTGGTAATACTCCTGCATCTTCCTGGCAGCACATCAGTAATGCTCTCTTATCATATTAAGCCCAGAGTCCATTAGCTTATTCTGTTCCATTCACACACACACACACACACACACACGCACACACACACACACATACACACACACACACACACACAGAGATTCACACAAAGCTGTGTGAGTGTGTGTGTGTGTGTGTGTGACAGAGTGGTATATGTAAATATAGTTCATTGTATAGCTGAGTAATTAATTGTGTACATTTATTTGAATAGTATATTCAAAAGTAATCCAGTATGGAGCCAAGCAGTCACATATGCAATTGCATATGATATCAATCTAAATGTAATTCATTATGTAACTGTGTATTTTAGTATATAATTACATTTGAACAGTATATCAAATGTAATTCATTATATAACTGTACAACTGTACATAGTATGAAATTCTATTTGAATTATACCCCCGAATCATATGCAATTCATTGTGTAGCTTTGCAACTAAGCAAGTAGTTGGAATTAAGCAACTAAACAGCTGTGGAACAAATATGTAATTACATTTTAATATTGTTTTAATCTAAATTTAAATTTAGTGCGTACCTGTGTAATCAGTACATAATTACATTTGTACTCATTCATTATATAACTTTATATAAGGAATCTTATATATATATCTTACGAGAACTGACCTAATCTTAACCTACACCTAAACCTAATCTTAACCCAGCCTTAACCTACACCTACAACCTTAACCTAAACGTAACCTAATCTTAACCTTAACTCTAAATCTAACTTTATCCACAGTGAAATGAGGAATTCTTACCATTTCTTCATTCATTTCAGTAAATTAATTGAATTTTATTAAATACATAAACAGTGATATTTAGTTCCAACATCGTCTCTACGTTCTGTCATTTCTTCAGTGCTCTATATGATGAAGGCAGGTTGTGTATTTACTTGTGTGTATTTCACTCAGTGTCACCAGTGGCCAGGAGCTCGAGTGAGCAAACAGGTTGTATTTCTGGACAACAATAATCAACAAATGCAGAATTTTCTGTGTGAGATCATGTTGAAAATGATGCTTGTAATCATATTTAATTAGTACATCTAAACATAGTTAATTGTATAGCTGTGAAGTTAAGAATGTATTTAATTTTGAATATTATGATATTTACCGAAATGTAATTCATTGTTTACCTGCATATTTAAGTATGTAATTCATTTGAATAGTAAATATAATTGCTGTAGCAAAAATCTCCTGTTTCCAAAATGGCAAATTTTCAGTGGAAGTCAGTTTAAATAGATTTTAGTACGAGTCATTTCGGAGCATTTCTATTGGGCCATTCATCATGAACTTCTGATAGCATGTACAGAACATCTGTCAGATTCTGCCAGTGTATTTAAGGGTGTAATCTAATTGAATAGTGTGTATGCACAACAATAATGGTGTGTTTGTGATGTCGAGTTTCAAGCGACTAAGAAAACAGGACAGTGAAGTCTCTGTTCACTTCTCCTCCTCGTTCTGAGGCCTATCTGTTCCTCCAGCTGTGAAAGCAGATCAGAGCGAGAATCTGAAGTGGTTGTGTTGCAACAGAAGAAGTCTGATGGGTTTTTTTTGGGGCAATTTGTCTCGATCAGGCGCAAAAGAACACATACGTGTATCGTGTCCACGTTTTCATCAGTTCTCCTTCCAGCTGAGCTAATCCTCTAAAGATACCCACCCCCCTTTTCTTTATAACAGTGACGGTATGAATGCTTTTGTGAGAGAGAGAGAGAGAGAGAGAGAGAGAGAGAGAGAGAGAGAGGGGTGGTGCGATGGTGGAGGGGTTGTGGGGGGACAGGCATTACTCTAAATGATAACAGCAACACTTAAAATAATAAAATATATAAAAAAAAGGCCTTTCAGTATTGCGCCAGCGCTGAAGCCACAGCCCGGCCAAGCAGCAAATTGTGAGCACATGTCAGATACACCTTTCTAAAGCCTCGCCAAGCCGGCGCTGGAAAGAGAGCCGAGAAGAACAGAGAGGAGGAATGATATAGGGGAGCAAAAGACACCCGCAGCATCAAAAAAAAACACTCGCCTCTCTCACACACACACACTCGCACACACCCTCATATCCACCTCACATCTGCCTCCCAGACCGAGGCCCATCCATAGCAAACTTCACGCTGTAATTTTATTCTCATTTTCTTCCAAACAGTGTGTATAAAGTGTGAGGAACGTGCACTTCATCCTTCCCTAGTGTGTTTAAGGAGATGAGGAGATGCTGGAGTGTGATCTGATCAGATGAATCTGTCTCGTTTTTATACATTTCTGTCCATTTTGACGTCAAGACTAAAATACTAAAATACAGTGTAACTAATATGATTATGTATTTGTATGGTACGTATTACACCTGAAAAGCTCATCACTCTGAAAGTTGTTCATTCTGTGGCTGAGAGGTTATGTATGTAATTATATTTGAATAGCTGATATTTGTGTTATACCCTCTATTATGTAGCAAATTACATAAGCGCGTATTACATAATAGATGGTTAGAACACATAATTAGTATCTAACTACATTGCATATCAACCTCACTGTAATGTATTGTGTAATTGTGTATTTAAATACGTAATGATATTTGAATAATATATCGAAACATAATGGTGTAACAGTATTTGAATATATAATTACATTGGAATTATGGTATTGATCTGTGTAATTAGAGTGTAATTACATATGTGTAGTAAATCCTAATGAAATGTATCATGTAACTGTGCAATTAAGTTTACAGGAATATTTGAATAGAATGTCGTAACGTGTTTAGCCACACGTGTTTCAACTCATCAACTCATTAACACGCCTTTAGGAGTTGCAGAGAGTGTTTTAAAGCTAAAACGTAAAGGGCACAGCTGCCTCCAGGACCAGGACTGAAAAAAAAACATTGAATTATGTAATTGTAAGTACAATACAATTTGAATACAAAATGAATCTAAATATTACAAAATACAAATGATATTATATAACATTAAATAAAATGTCTAGTTAAGTATGTAATTACATTTGAATTATATCAGTATAAACATAATTTATTGATATAATTCCAATAGCCTATGCGCTAATTAATTATGTAACTATGTCAGGAAATATATTGTTATGTGATCATATTTGTACAGTATCTAGAACCTGAAGGGGACAATGGTAGCCATCACGAATGTTATCCTTAATTTCTTTATTTCTAATTCTTTAGTATGCAGGTTTTCGATCCAGCTCAGTCACAGCTCGCTAACAGTCCCTCCAAAGAGAGTGTGTGGAGGGCAGTTATTGATGGTGGCAGGAGCACTCTCAGGTGGGCCTGAAGTGTGTGACCCTGTGTATTTAACCTCCTCGCTCTTTAACAATAAAGGTTCCTGAACGGTTCTTAACCCTTTAACCTTTAACTGCTGCAAGGTCTTTGCAGTTTTTGGAGGTTCTTCAATCCTTAATCTAATCTCATTTAGGTTTGGTGAAGGAAGATAACCTTAACCAGAGTTGATGACTGTAACGGTGACTGGAAGCAGACGTCCGAACCTCTAAAAGCTCCCTCACAGAACATTATTACACCTGATGCTTATGGTGAATACACCACTTGATGCCTGACATACTGTTGACCAGAGTTCTGAGAAGATTTTGGACCTAAAACAGGTTTTTTTATTGCGTATCATTTAAAGGGTGGAGGGATACATGCTGCAGGGTTTAAAACGTAAACCCTATATATAAAAAAATATTTGTTCAGATTCTCCACTATTTTGGCATCATCTTCATTCCATTTGAAGCTCAGACGAGATGTGTAGCTTCACTGGTGGGTTTGGATAGCAAATAAAAAGGCCATAAAGGTGCTGCAGTCATGTCATCCAATGCCTGCTTCCATCTTCCACCACTCAGCTTGGTACAATAAACCATTTCACACCAAACACCTCCCTGAATTTCACAGAATTATGATGAATTTTGAAAAATATGTGTAATTCCCTTTAAAAGTACCAAATGTTTCTTCTATGGCCTTGTTCCAATGACCCTTTCTGGCACCTCTGTTGTTTTTAAGAGTGCTCTACAGTGCAGCTCTGCTCTACAGCTTCACCGAAACATGCTTTGAGTTTGTGTTTTGTGGTTTGCTGAGAGAGGAAACAGCAAATCAGCACACATGCTCCTCAACAGGCCCGGCTTGGAGCAGATTAGTGCAATGAACACCAGGCCAGCGCTGACCGTGCACCCATGCTACGCCCTCCTTAATTGAATAACGGTTGTAAGGACAAAGTCGTCCGGACCCGCTCCAAGTTATAATAAGAAATATGAATGTTCGCAAAGGGCCATGTGTGGAGTTTATTGGGCAACACCTGGTTAGAACGTCAACCCTTTTTTTCCTCCTCCGGTTTCAGTAATGCGGCTGTTATATGGAAAACAGGCTCCTCAGGCTTGGCACGGACCTCTAGCCCCCCCCTTATCCGCCCCCTTCTTCTCACTCTCAAGGGAGGGAGAACAGTCATATATGACCATTCTTCATCCAGGGGTTCTGGACACGCTCATCTTCCATTCTCTCTGTCTTTCATAAGCTCAGTCCGTTCACCTTCATAAGGTTCACGGGGTGCTGTACAGGGTTTAGAGATCAGAAGGAGCCCTACAATGACAGCTTTTAAGCATTTGAGGAAATTTATCGCAGTAAAAGTCCTTTATCTGTCCTTGTAGGTCACGTAAAGTCCCTCATCTAGTCACAGTTGGGTTTCTCACTGGCATGGTGTCAACCAAGTTGATGGATCATTTCAGTTTGGACAAAAGTCAAAAGGTTCTAAAACTTTTTTTTTACTTTTAAACATTTTCTACCAGAATTGACTGATTCTGGAAAATCTTAGAGCAGCATAACAACTTTTGCAGTTTGGGCCAAATCTGGGACACTTTGGCACTTTGGCGCTGAGATGTGGTCCACATTGGGCCAAATATTCATCTGTGTTGAGCTGCATGGACTCCACAGATTATGTAAAAGCTTCTGATGGTCAGATCAGTCCTAACTGCACACTTAAAAATGGTTCTTTCAGCAATGTTGTGGAAGAACCGCTATTGGTTCTGTAATGAAGCACCTTTGTTTTTGTGGACAAAAGTATTGGGACACTCATTCATTGTTTCTTCTGTAATCAAGGGTATTAACCAGAGCTTATCTTGAGTTTTTGCTTTTCTTGAGTAACTGTCTGGAAGACTGTAGCATAGCTGTGATGATTTGATTGCATTCAGCACTGACAAGAGTGGTTGCTAACAAGACTTGGCATTAGGCATGGGGCCAGTAGGTTCATATTTGTTTATCTGCTTCTGGGAGACCTATTCTTTTGCCATTACTTCTCTACAGGGGTGAGATATGTGTGTGCATTTGCACATCTGTGTCAGCAGTGGGTGCTACTTAGTAGCATTCATTAGAAGGGCTGCTGAAGCTGATTTATCACGGCTTTAGTAAGGATCCTCTAATTTAAAGTGGTACTCCATTTCCCCGCAGAACTGGAGGAACAGTTGAACTGACTTTTCAATCAAACCTCTTTGGGAACCAAAGAGCTTCAATCTGTGTAGTCTGGAAGATGATCAGATCATTATTTAGCCGAAAGCAGCACTTCACAGCGAGGAAGACACTTTGATGAAGATGAAGCTGAAGATAAATAAACCCTGTGCTGTTTTAATGTCAGCAATAATTAATTGACAAATAACGACTCAAAGAAGGCAAGGTGTCCACACACTTCTGACAGGCAGGGCGTGTGTGTGTGTGTGTGTGTGTGTGTGTATGTGTGTCATCAGTCCTAAGTGTGTGTGTCGTTTCTCGGCCTTTTGCCCCTCTCTGGACTGTCAGAATGGACTGCAGGTCCCTGGTGAGGCTCTCAGAAGTCATGGCTCGAGGCGCTGGGCTTTGGCTGGCTTCACCCCCTACGGAAAGCCTCAGTGCGTCCCTGCTAAATTATTCAGTGGTCGAAAATAAAAAAAGAGGAGAACAGTGAGGAAGCAGAGGGTTCAAGCCCTGCTCAGATCACAGGGGGACTTCTGCTTAACCCTCCTTGAAGTGGTGAATACAGTGATAGAGGGATAGAGGGGCCTTTTCTTGGGGGCCTGGGTGGATGAAGTGCAGCAGGATCAATAGAGGAGCCCTGGTAGGTCTGCAGGGACAGAGGAGCTTTCTGATATGAGTGGTTCCCAGGACTGTGGAGTGGCCAGTGAAAATCGCATTCACTCCAAATAACATGCTGTGGTAGAGAGAGAGTAACTCCGGTCACAGAGAGAGTAAATATGATAAGAAATCTCACCATAGGTCGATCAGATGAACAGTTTTGAGGTTTTTTTTCTGACCTTGTGCTGCAAATAATCACTTACTGAGTGAAATCAACCTTTATTTAGTAAAAATGTACATAGTTAGCTCTGATTTATGGAGAAACAGGCCTGTGGGAAATGTATGCTTTTCCTGATCCAGAGCCAGAGCACCAGTCAGCCGTCACCGGTTCAGACAGAAAGCTACACTACAGTGTATTTTTACCCCTTAATGATTTAATCATCAGGGTCTAATCGTCAGGCTTGCTCTTGCTCAGAGCCGGAGCGAGGGATGTTAATATGATGTCAGGCTAATTGCATAATTGTCGGCTTTGTTTAGTTGACAGCGACGGCCGTGGTGCTGAAGGGGCCATCACTCTCTGCTCTCGCTGCTAAAGCCCATGGTACCATTACGGGGGCTGCCCGGAGCGACAGTGGCAGCGGAGAGATAAATACACCCGTCATGGGCTCCATTTTGGGGTGACACAGTGGCATCTTGCCGTGCCGCTGCGGCCAGGCAGGGCAGACAGATAGAGTGGACGCGAGGACTTAGCGGCGTAATTATTATCTAATTGTCATTAACCTCACAAACAGCACTTCTGTACAGGACTCGGGGATGCATAATGACAACCTAATCCGTCTTAGCACTGGGGGGCGCATGGGGGGGCAGTAATGAGGTTTCTAAGGGAGGGGTGGGGTGGTGGGGGGGCGGAATATCTGCAAGATGCATAGAAAGAGGCCACATTAAGCTAATTGGGAGATGAGTGCCGAGCTGTAAAAGTGCTTCTAATGGCAGGTTTGTTGCTCTCTTGGCTAATGCAGGGGAGTGGGCCCAGGACCAAAGACAGAGGGACTGATTTGTGTGTACGATCGCAGTCATATTTCTATCATCTTGGATGTGCATGTACACATACAGACACACACACACACACACACACACACACACACACACACACACACACACACACACACACACACACACACACAAACACACACACACACACACACACACACACACACACACACACACACATCACGAAGTTATAACGCAACAAATCTCCCACCCTGTTTAACCCCTGAACAGTCACATACTTGAATGAACCTACAGTCTTAACAAACACACTGTACGACTGTAGGATACAGTTCTGACTGTAGTTCACTCACACCAGGCAACAAAGGGCCTCACATCTAAACCACGTTGTGTTAATAGGTGTTCTATTCTTATTATTTATTAGAATTTGATTCTTTCTCCCACATTTTGACGACAAAACTAAAAGAAAACAAGTTGGGATGTGATCAGAATGTACAGTAACTAATCATATACCTGCAAACTTAAAACCATGTGATTAATGAACATTATCTAAAAACACTGAAAATGCATTATTTTATTATTATTATTATTATTATTATTATTATTATTATTATTATTATTATTATTATTATTATTATTTCAAACTTCAAATGTAATTGCATATTAGTAGCTGGTCAGTATAATCTAATGTAATTATGTACAAACAATGTACTACATTTGCGTAGTAGTGTACTATCTCAGCTGCATTCAGCTTGTAGCTAATGCCTAATCATAGCTGAGCATATTAACGTAAATATAATCCAGTATGTATCAGAAGATAATTATGTAATTACATTGAATCATATAAAACAAAATGTAATTAAATTAGTAACTGAATGTGTGTGTATTTTATTATTTGTCAAAATGGTAATTTTACCATGTAATTGAGTAGTAATTACATTTGGATTATCACACCGACCTCAATGTAATATAATTTCTACCTAATGTATAACTACATTTATTTGTACACATCCATATGTAGTTCATTATGTAAATATGTAATTAACTATGTAATTGCATTTCAATTCAGAAAATAAATCCATTTAATTAGTGGCAACATACCTTTGTCAATCTATTCAGAACAGCATCAAATGTAATAATGATATAATTGCATTTGAGTAGATATGATACAAATGATCATAAAATGTGCAATCAAATGCAATTCATTATGTATTTGTAATTAACCATGTAATTATATTTGAATAAAAATCTAAATGTTATTCAATTTGTATTTCAGTTTACTGATCTAAATGTAATTTAGTATGTAATTGGGTAATTACATTTGAGTAGAATACAAGTTTTTTTTTAGTAATAATAACAATAGTTAAATAGGCATTCAGAACTTCAAAATATGCAAATATGTAATTGCGTAATTCATTGAGTAGTTGAATGATCATTTCAAAAGAGCAAGCAGTAACAGTCTTACTTCTGTCTTGTTCGCCTGTCTCTAGACTCTGCACTATATGTAATTAATTGCACCAGTATGTATTTAAATATGATCGTGATTGAAGTGGGCTTAATAACTGCATAATTAATGAAGAGTAAGATATTGTTATGTTGACGTATATGAAGCTACAGGGTTAAAACTCTTGGTTTGGCTCCAGTCGGCATTTCCTTGCATCGGAAAGTGGAACACCCGAAAGGTATAGCGGTCGATCATGGCACGTCTCCGAACATAACTACAGCACATGATGTTCCTTCTCGCAGAGCTGAACTCATCGTTTGTCCTCCCAATCCGCGCGCCATGTTGTGGTTGTGCGGCTCACGCAAAGCTTGAGTTTCCCTGCATGTTTGGAGCCGGACTTGGGCCCGGGCTGAACCTGGAAGCATAGACGGGTGTGTAAGCCAGGTTGCCTTCCAACACAGAGCAGCTCTCAGACCTGTATCGCGACAGCTGGCTGGCTCCCAGCGCCCTAACCAACTCCATTTGGTAAACATTATAGCCCGAAACGTCGCCCCGTCCGCTCTGCTCTGATTGAACAACAGGAGGAGGGGGAAAATATGAGATAAGCTTATAAGTGATACTTGGCCATGTCAGGTTTGTTTGAAAAGCGGGGCTGAATTGCGGCTAAGGTCACAGACTCTAAATTCAATGTAAATAGCTCAGTATTAAAATAACGACATTCCTCTGGCCATCCGCGGATGGGAGAGAGGTTCTAGGGCTTTCTAGGTCTTTCCAAGAACACAACTGGCTGCAGACTGAGAGACTGTACATTTCCTTAGTCCCCAGTCAGCTTGCAGCATTACAGCCTGTTTAACCTCTAAATGCAGAGTCAGGTGATTAGTATTCTCCTCTGAAAGTGTTGAGATTCTGATGGGATGCACCTGCCGAGTTTCCAGCAGGAAGTGTAAATCACTAGATTGCACTTGAAAATGACAGATATCAGTGGTGGCTCAGGTAACATTGGCCACTTTTTGTGTTGGTATCAGACTTGTGTAACATCAAATAGCGCTTATTCAGGCTCCTCTCAATTTGTTTACTGTTTATTCCCGTCTGCGGGTTAGAACTCCTATGGGAGGGATCTTCCAATTCTCAAACTCCTGACAACAGAGGGCTGTTGTTTGATGGAATTTGAACTTATGATCTCCTGAGTCTTTAAAAGCAGGCAGCTAGACAGTTGGCAGAACTTTATGTAGTGTAATTTCACAGATCTAGACCGGCCCTACAGTCTAACTGCTGCTCATTAAGAATGAGGATCATACATTCAAATCCCAGCAAGGGTTCAGAGCTCCTTTTTCAATGCCGTGTGATTGAAAATGCTCCAGCAGATGGGAATAATAAGTGTTAGGGGAACTTTTGACTAAAACTAATTTGAGAGTTAACTCAAAAATGCTCTGCAATAATTGAACCTGGATCTTTTACATTTTTTACAGTACAGCATCTGAGATCCTTATATTAGATTAGATAATTGCATTGTTGACTTCTGCCTTGTAATAAGCTTAATTCTCAATCAATTATTATATATTATTATTTTAACGCAGCACTCAATCCATCTTTTTAAAAATGGAGTCACTTATGCTTCTGTCTGAATCAGAAAGTGCTTTTTTTTTCGGTTTCATTTCTTTTTCGCCATGCACCTTGTAGGCTCCACGGCCCACAGCTTTGAACTTGGACGCCATGTGATGAGTGTTTAATCTTCTTCACCAGAGCCTAATAGCAGGCTGGGTGCTGATAGCGGCATCCTCGGTGCCGCTCATAAAGACCAGAGGATGAACGGTTTCAGGATCTCTGGGATTAGATCATTTGCTTTAGAGCTGCTCTCCGAAGGCGGAGTGTGCACACACACACACACACACACACACACACACTCAGTTCTTCAAGTTCAAGTCTTATTATGAACTTCAAAGGCTATTTACAGTAACACAAATATATTGTGGCAAACAGAGAATTGGCCACATTTTAGCATCGGCGGGAAAGTGTCATTATTCATTGCAGGCTGCCATTTTTTGGGGGCTGGCTTTTATTCTAATGTACATGCTGAAGATCGCCATGCTTGTGTGTAAGGAATGTGAAAGTGTGAAACAAGAAGAATATATATATATATAGCATATATATATATATATATATATATATATATATATATATATATATATATATATATATATATATATATATATGAGAGAGATATAAAGAAAAGATATAAAGAATTTCTTTCTTGAGGAATGTTGCTGGAACATATTCCACAGTGGTTTTTAAGCTTTTCAAAATTTTCTAGTTAAAAATTCACTTTCTGATTTTCATTAATTTTTTCTCCCTTCAATTAAATCAAATGGAAATTTACGACCCCAACCCGCCCGGCAGTATAACATAATAGTGTGGAGGCTGAAATTTAAAGTCTTACCTCCAGGCTAAACTCATACTCACACACAAAATGAAAGTGTAAAATGTTTTTTAATGTATATTTAACAACAAATACCCCCGTGACTATTGATGTGCCGTCTCTGAAGAATTAATCTGTCTTCAGTTTCTGAGGGCATGCTGTTGTGAAACCACTCTGTATTCCCACTTCTCTTTCTTTTTTCACCATATCTTTCTCTCCTTTCCCCTATTCTCTGACTCTCCCTCTCTCTTTAAACATTTATTCTCTGCTTGCGCCTTAAAGGCCCTTTCGTGCTTTTTTGCTGTTGGTTTTTACGGCTCTTAAACTCCAGAGTTGCCATTTATCATTCATAGATCCTAGCAGGCAGGGCCAGACGGAGACGGGTCTCGCGTCGTGTCTAATTGTCGTCAGAGCGAGCGTCGCTCCCTTGATGTCGCCCTTCTCGGGGACGTGGGGAGTCTCGGAGGCCCAGTGCGGGGTAAACTGGAGCATTTATGTGAAGAGCAAACACTCGCTGACTCCCCTGTTGCAGCTGCGACTGCCTCTCATAGTGGAGCACAGCTGCAGGATCTCGGTGGCAGACTTAGTGCACCGTAGCAGGCACAAAGGGCTGTGCGATAACATTTACAAGCACCCAGAGCAGGGGACCTGGCAAGTAGTGGCTTAAACACTTCTATCTACTGCTGCTGGTGCTGCTGGTTGTGGTGGTCTTTGTGCCTTTGAAAGCCCATAAACACTCAAAAGTGGCAGTCCCTGTAGAGTGTGAAAACAGCGAAGCACTTGGCATCTGTATCGTCCTGAACAATCCTGAACGAGTCCAGTTAGCTTTGGCAATTTTCTGGCAAGAGCAAGGGGAAGGTGATGCAGTGAAGGAAAGCAAGGGCACCCGAGAAGGGGCGGGGGTCCACAGGGGCAAAACATTGGGTCAAATATTTTGTGCATCGCAGTTGCAGGCCTGACCACAAAGCTAGAAGTCAGACACTGCCAAGATTCCATTCCCAGAGTCCCTTGCCATGTCTCTATATCTGACAGTGGCCAAGTGTGCAAAACTCGGAGCGTTTTATTTTTCAGTGGTTAATAACACCATCTCCTAAAATGCCGGCCAAGGAAAGAGCTCCCTGGAAGTGGTGCTTATTTCTCCTCCTGGAGCAATACGGCTCTCACAAGATGGAAACTTCTTTCCCACGCTTCTAGCCCCCGCTGCGAAAAGAAAAGCCGAGGCCAGTCAGGGATATGTCAAGATTTACATCATTCCGTGTGCCCGCCCTAAGGCAAGCGGCGTATATATATGCTAGCGCACGCATTTTTTGCTTGACACCATCCTGTTGATAAAGTATGCCTTCATTAATATTTAATCTGACGCAAGACGTGCGTCCTCTAAACTCCATTAACATAAAGCTTGGTAAATACTGATCCACAGCCTCCCTAATGAATGTAATGCAAGATTGCTGTCACCTCCAAGGCTTCTTCAAAGACATGCTTAAATAAACATGAGCTTCCTTATTTTTTACGTCCAGCTTCGCTTCTCGCAAAACAAAGATTTTTTTTTCTGCGAGCATCAAACCCACCCGCCGCCTCCCCCCCTCAAAAATTTTAAGAAGGAAATAAGCTAAAATGTTTTGAGTGAAACAGAATGGTGGCAGTCAAGAAAAGTGAGATTAGCAGGTCTCTTAAATGAATCTTTTGTGTCTTTTAACAGCTTGCCTGTCACCAGACATAAACAGAGGGCAGTCCACGTACGGGAAGATTCTGTGCGAGTTCACATCTTTTCGAGATGTTTTTGTTAAATGCTCTCGCAGCTAATATATCACTGTCTTGCTCATGATTCATGGGGACCTGCTAATATCGAAGCCCCAGCAGCTCTCCTTTTGTTTGGTTGAGGGTTTATGGAGCTGTGCCTGGGTCACCTCAGTGTGCAGTTAATGGCTGCATCTGCATGGCTGATTAGGACTCAAGGAGGAGGAGAAGAAAGTGGTGGAAAAGATGACGCAGCTGGAGAGATTCAGTAGAAACCACCATTATCAGTCTTCATGTGTCGCTCCGGGGAAGCTTCCTCTCCCTGGCAATTCTCGTCCTTCTCCTTTACCCTCCACCCTCACCCTCCTCCTCCTTAGACTGATGTTATTATGCAGAATCAATAAGTTTTTGTGTTTGTCTTTTTTTCTCTCTTTGATATGGCCTCTAGGATGCTGCTGGCAAGGTGCTGGACCGCTGGACCATCATGTCCCGTGAAGAGGAAATCATTACCCTGCAGCAGTTCCTGCGCTTCGGTGAGACCAAATCCATCGTAGAGCTGATGGCGATCCAAGAAAAGGAAGGCCAAGCAGTCACGGTTCCCTCGTCGAAGACTGACTCCGGCATCAGGACTTTTATCGAAAGCAACAATCGCACCCGCAGCCCTGGACTCCTCACACACTTGGAGAATAACAGCCCTTCCAGCATCCACCACTTTGAGAATATCCCCAACAGCTTGGCTTTCCTGCTGCCCTTCCAGTATATCAATCCTGTCTCTGCTCCAATGTTAGGTCTGCCACCAAATGGGCTTGCCCTGGACCAGGCAGCACTTCGACTCAGAGAGCCAAACCACCCCAACCAAAGTGAACCAGTGGAGAGCAGTGAGTCTGAAGTGTCCCTCTCACCTTTCCGCAGTAGCCAGAGCCCGAGCCGAGGCACCGTGGGATCTCTGCCCAATTCCATTGAGCCCAAAACAGAGCCTAATGGTGCATCGCCAATCACCCCGAGCCCAGTTGCACAGCAAGTTCAACAACAGCAGACGCAGCAGCAACAGCAGCAGCAGCAGCAGACACAGGTCCAGCAACAGCAGCAGGGCAATGCCCTGAATGACCACCAGGCCCATCATCACTTTGTAAAGAGTGAGCAGTCAAAGAGCATGACACACTCTTCATTCTCCTCTAAGATGCACCGCATGCGTCGCATGGGCACACCCTCTCGCAAAGGTCGTGTCTGCTGCAATGCTTGTGGCAAGACCTTCTATGATAAGGGCACACTGAAGATCCACTACAATGCTGTGCATCTGAAGATCAAACATCGCTGTACTATTGAGGGCTGCAACATGGTCTTCAGCTCACTGCGTAGCCGTAATCGCCACAGTGCTAATCCGAATCCTCGTCTCCACATGCCCATGCTGAGGAATAACAGAGATAAAGACCTCATACGCTCAAGCTCTGGCTCAGCCACTCCCGTCATCTCTAGCACCAAAAGTGGCTTCACCTTAACCAGTCCTGGACGACCGCCACTAGGCTTTGCCACTCCTCCTCTCGACTCCATGATGCAGAGTCCCCTGCAGAGTCCTTTGGTCTTCCCTTCCCTGAAGTCTGTCCAACCGGTGCAGCCTGTGCCACCTTTTTACCGTACATTGCTTTCCCCTGCTGACATGGTGAGCCCTCCAGTGTCCCTGCCCACCAGTCCAATCTTACCCACTACCACCAACAGCACCTCCCTAATGGAGCAGCAGCAACAGATCTTAGCTGCTAGCTCCAACAATTCCCATATGTCTGAAATGTCTCACCATCTTCCCACCACCCCAAGTGCTCCAGATCCAATCAACACTGACCCCACACCCAAAAAGAAGCCCCGCAAGTCCAGCATGCCCGTCAAGATTGAGAAAGAAGTGATTGACGTGGCAGATGATTATGATGACAAAGATGATGATGATGATGACAGTTGTCACCATCGCCATCCAGCTTCCCACCTTCATAATAACATCAACGGTAACTGCAACAACAACAATAACAGCAGCAGTGGTCACTTGAGTGGAGGCAGTGGGCACCAGTCACCTTCACAAGATGAGATGAGCCCCAGTCTCACATTGAGGGGTATGCTGAGGCCAGATCCAGACGAGTGCCGTGGAGGCACCAGCGATGGAGGTACCAGTGAATTGCGATGCATGGATAGCTTCACCTCTGAAGATCAGGACCACGAGCGTGACTTTGAGAACGAGTCTGAGACGTCCGAGTCCAAGATGTTTTACCGTGATGAAATGATGGACACTGAGGAGCATCGCAACAACACAGGTGGTCTGGACAAAGAAAAGGACGAAGGAGAGGAAGATGGTCAGCTGCGGAAAGAACTGGAGGATAAGAGCCGCTCCTCACCCTCCCCTCACCAGCCAGTGATCAAAATCAAAGAAGAACTCAACGACCCCACCTATGACATGTTCTGCATGGGTCAGTATGGCCTGTACAATGGTGGAATGGCTGCTGCAGCTGCCGCAGCAGCTAGTATGGCTGCCTTGCATGAAAGCTTCATCTCCTCAATGGGCTACGGATCAAGCCCCCCCAAGTTCCCCTCCCAGTCCCCCGAGGGTGATCTGTGCTCGAGTCCCGACCCCAAAATCTGCTATGTGTGCAAGAAGAGCTTCAAGAGCTCCTACAGTGTCAAACTGCACTACAAAAACGTGCACCTGAAAGAGATGCATGTGTGTACTGTGGCCGGCTGCAATGCTGCTTTCCCTTCCCGACGAAGCAGAGACAGGTGAGACGTTCACACACAGACATCAAACGTAGAGACTGTACGTTTTAATTATAGCTTTAGCAACTCTCAGAAGAGAGAATTAGACTCAAATAAGTAGGTTATCTTACTTTTCTTGCTAATGATGTGCTGTTTATTTTCATGTAATTGCAATAGTCATTAAATCCGTAGATACGCACACTTAGCTCTCAGGTAAGTCAGACCCATCACGGCCCATTTTCTTATTAGATAAACGTTAATTGCTCTCTATGAGGTCCCAAATTTATCTTTATCTGTGACTGCACGTGTGGGGGAGAGTAATTATTATCCTGCTAATGACGTGGTAACTGCTACAGTATGTGTTTTCTGTGTGTCGGCAGCATGGTGTCAATGCAGGCTCAGGGATACAGACACTTATTTAATGCACCGATAGGCTGGTTACCTGCAGCCACTCACCTGTCACACGCAGGTAGACATGCATTTATTAGCAGTCAACCCGCTGTCAGCCCGCTGCATTCATTAACACATCAGGAGGTGTGGGCCGTTCTGTGCAGTTGTTAACACATTCTCGCGGAGTGTGCAGAACCTCAGAATACACCTGTGCTAATGGGCCAGGAGACGGCCTTCTGTCACACAAGATTTTGATGTCAGTGGCCAGGCTGTCTCAGGAGAACAGCTTCAGAAACATGGAAGTGCAGTCCTGAAAGATACTCGTGAACAAAGGCTTTTTCACACTGAGCATGATTTAAAACTGGACATCTTCTACACCAGCTGTTTTCCTGGGTTTCTCAGATGCCATTCTTTTCCGTCGGTTCAGGGTGTAACGGCTTTGATTATGTAGCGCATCACTCAGATTTTGGGTAATTTAGATTATGCAGCACAACTCCAGCAACGGTGTGTTTGAGTGTTCATAAAAATGCACGAACATTCCAAACTGGAAGCAAGCCCTTAGCTGGAATTGAGTTCGGAGAAGTTCTGATTTCCTTTTTCCCGTGCTCTTGACAGACACTTTAGGACTAAACACACTGTACAGACACTGCACAGCAGACCAATGGATTAGGGTAACACACCCAGATTGGTGGTCAAGCATCTCAGCCCCCTGGGAGAAATCGAGAGTTAGATGCCTTGCCTTAATTTCTGGGGATCAAACCATTGACCTTCCAGACCCAATCCCCCAAAGCCACAGCTGTCCAAAACTAGAGGTGAAAGAAGGTTTCTTTATTGTTGTGAGTTTCAGAAAGAAGTCTGAGATCAAAACTACTCCCTCCGCACCAAATAGAAAGACATGGCATGCAGGGTGAGAATGTGAGAATGCACCCTTTATGTCTTTAGTGAGTGCTCAGAGTCTGTTAGACAGTATCATCTTTAGCGTAACGACACATGGCGCAGTTAAGCACTCTGGAGTGAGAAAAGAAATACCCTCATTCATCTCATTCACTCCTATGGAGAGGCGATAAGAACCTGCCTCTTCTTGTCTTCTCTGGTGACAAGTGACAGTTTTATTTAGATAATAAAGATCGAGAGCTTGTGCGTAAGTGTGGATAAGTGTGTGTATGAGTGTGTATGTGTGTGTGTGTCCTCCCCCGCTTCCCTGTAATTTGCAAACAAAAGCCTCTCAGAGGTGTTCAGTTGTTCTGTCTTCCATAGACAAGCATCCCGCCCTCCCTCCCTCTCTCTCTCTCGTTCCCTCGCTCCATCTCTCCGAAACAAGCTTTTATTAAGTTCCTGAGTGCGGTGGCATCTGTTCCCAGCCGTGCTCCTTCATTAGCGCACTGTAAACAGCAGCAGCGACGGCAGAGTGCAGGGGAAGGCAGGTGGAGGGATGTTCGTACGCTTCCCGTACCGCAGAGGTGCAAGCGTTCCTGCTCTCCCAATGCAGCTGTGTCGGCTGCAGAGGTGTGTGTGTGTGTGTGTGTGTGTGTGTGTGTGTGTGTGTGTGTGTGTGTGTGTGTGTGTGTGTGTGTGTGTGTGTGAGACAGGCAGCGTTATTGAAGGTGCTCTGAACGTGCTGCTTTTGACAAGGCCGCGGGGACCCAGTGCCCCGAGGCATGAGTAGCCCTGCTGTCTCATTCGCAAATGAAGAGACACACAAATAGGGCACACATCCTGACAGATGCACCCAAACACACACACACACACACTCACAGACACACGTACACACACTGGCGCACACACAGTCATGCATTAACAAAAAGGTATGCACGCGAAGATCAGTAGGCATACAAATGTACATTTACTAACGCAAAAACTGTAGGGGATAGCTGACACTCCTGCTGACACTCGCATCAACATTCACTAATTGTCCTGGGGGGACATCATCAAACACAGGCAGGTTTAAAATGAAGATTCGGAAGAAGAGGCCTGTTCTGTATTATGTAAAGCTACAACTTGGTCTGATTGTTGGGCTTAAAGCAAATGGATAAACAGGCCTCTCTACTGTCCATCTTCCAATCCAGTGCTCTGCCCATCACAAATCCAGGGACATCGAGCTTCAGACATGTTTTAACACACATTACCATGTTTTGTACATCGTTTCTGCAGGAACGTACATTAATCACATTAATCACACACTACATTTGAGGGACAATTGTGTAAATATTTCACAACAAAATGGCTAAAATTAAAGGAACACCTTGATTTCAAGGTTTCAAGATTTTGGAAGCATTTAAAACACTGTGGGGCCACAAATGCATCAATCTGTGTGTCTAACATACAGATCGTCTCTTTATTGTCAGGCCTTGTTTCAGATCTTTCAGATATTCAAAGAACCTTAGATCCAGAAGAACCTTTTAATGATAGTTTGGAAAACATAATTTAGGCTAAAGATGCTCTTCATACCAAAGACGACACTCAACATGAAGTTGAGTGTTGAAGTGTTGAAGATCCTTTGTATATTATATGCTTTTTGCTACACTCTTAAAAGCAAACGTGTCAAAAACAGATCTTTGCACAATGGTTCTAATGGCCTTGCAGATGGTCCATGTTTTTGCTGCATATCTTGTGTGTTGGGACAGTGGTTGGGTCGTCTTTAGGGGTTCCCAAGAAGCACTGGTCAAAAAGAACCCTTCAAAGGCTAGTTCATTGTGGACCACTTTTGAAAATGATATACATGAAGAACCTTTTCAAAGTCTAAAGAATGTTAAACTTCTAGGAGGAACCAATACATTAATACAGCACCTTTCGTTTATGTAAATGGTAATTAAAAAAAAAAAAACTCCACATAAGAAAAAAAAGCTTTGTGTAAATGTTCTAAAGAACCTTCATATAGTCTTTATTCTAGGTTTTACATTCCACATAAAACAGATTGAAGACCAACCTTCTGAAGAACCTTTCTAAAGTCTATATTCTAGGTCTTCTAAGGAGAAACCTTTAATTCACATGGAACCTTTTTTGTAGGTGAAAGTTCTTTAAAACCTCTGAAGCTCCACATAAAAAAAAAACAGGTTCTGTGAATTTAACACACACACATCTCATTTACCGAAACAAGTCTCGAAAGACTCATCCATTAAAAGATTAACCAGGTTCTAGACTTGCGCTTGTGCTTGTTTTGCAAGTGTTTGCTAAAATATAGTCCACTATCTTTTTTAACGTCCCAAATAAATGAGGACTTTAAAAACGAGGAAGCCAAATGTGCTTATTCTTGGAAACCAAAAGTGGCACATGTTTTAGGAGTGTAGCAAAAGCTTTGCAGGCATTTTCTGTCCGTAGTCGAAATCAAAGAGCAAATCAAAGGTTTCTCTGCAAGGCAAGGTGTCCTCAAACTTCTTGATGGGCCGCCTGTTTTGAGACCTTCTTTGTGAGGGCTTTGCTGTTGGTATTACTTGTGCTGCTGCAGCAGCTTCCTAATGTCCCTTCTGGAAACACTTAGCAGCACAGAAATCCATTAGCACAAATAGAGGGGGAGATTCCTGCCAGAGGCACTGGGGGGAAAGGTAGTCTCTGCATGGTAGCTACTGTAATCAGCACGTACAGGGCTGCTCTTCGGAAAAGAAGAAGAAGCCATCGTTGCGTTATTCGCTGATTGATGCCTGCGACCGCAGGAGCATGATAACCCGGGCTTTGCTCAGTGAGATCGCACACGCCACACTTGATGATACACCACAGTGTACTGCCCTGTATTTGCTGTATCCTCCAAACAGCTATTCAGGTCACTCAGCCGGAGCTCCCTCATTTTCTCCCACAGCGAGCGGCCTGTCGCAGCGCTCGGCTCAGCTCTGAGTGGAGGTGCGTGTGACAGTTTGACTCCGGCACTCGGAACAGGAGTGTATAAATTCCTCTGGAGAACATAAGCGCTTTCACATATGGTCAGGAGAAAAGAGCAGGGGAGGACGAGCCGCGGCTGTGAACACACAGAGCCCCACGTTTTTGTGCGTGTGTTTTTTTCGGGATGTGACCGTGTTGCCCTAAAAGCACTCTCTATTGTTTCCATATTTTTTGGCGGTTAAATTCTTCGTGGCATCTGGGAGGTATTATAAAGCTGCTGTTCCTCAGGACTGAGGGGTATTAAAACAGCATAAAGGTATCGGAGGACGGCCAGAGGAATCCAGGGGTTTGTGTGTCTAGCTCCGCACGTACCGCAGTGCTAAACAAGTCAGCCTGACACACACTTCAGTGAATGTGCTGCGAATGGGCTGCTGGCACAGACATACACAGGATTTGAACCCACTATAGAGTCACACAGTACAAATCAAGAGTATATTACCGTTGGCTGAAGTGTCATTAACTAATATCTAAACTAAATCCCATCCTGTAGCACATTTTGGGTCTTATTTCCATGTTCTGACCTCAAGTTGGGTTTCACACATCACATATAAAAACCGAAGCTTAAGGATTTTCAAGATTTAGACTTAATTATCTCGTGTTAATTCAAAATGATTCAAAGACAGCCAGAAATGTGCAAAGTGGAAGTCATTCGGTCAAGATTTTGTGCATATATTGTGCTTAAATACACATTTAATACATTATTTATAGTGAAAGTTTATTATAAATAGTATTATTCTCCAAAACGGTTTCGGTTTTTAGAAATTGTTCAAATCAAAAAGGTTTTCTGGAAGATGTGAAATGTAACCATTTACTTCTACTTCATTAAAAGCTGAAAAATGTGTTTTAAACGTTATTAGATATTAGACGTAAAAGTTGTGTTATTATATTATGTGGAAATCTGAAGACTTATATGATGAACAATATATACAGTTACATTTTTTTAAGTGATTAAAATCAGATCAGATCATAACCATGTTCACGGTTACATCATCACCTGTATTCCCAGGGTTCTCAAACTGGATCTCAGGAACCTCCTTTGCTTTATAGATTATAGGACATAATTCTAGACCATCTAAGGGTTGAGAATTTGAGAACCTCTTGTGTGTAAGAACTTCAATTGGAAGATCACTATTAAGGGGCAGGGTTTAATACCAGGTCCACTCCGATTGGTTTGTTCAGTTTGAAGCTGCAGGTAGACCAGTCTCCTCCCTTTCACTATGTAGCAAAGCATTCGTGCAGAAAGTAGAGATGACAAAAAGAGATTATACAATGAAATTTTATTTGAAGTTTCAAAAAATTCTTTTTTTTTTTTGCATGACAGCAAAATCATCGCAAAGACATCCCAGTGACTGTAACATGCCTTCACAATCTTCAAAACACATTTAAGCCAGAAACAATGGCTGTAACACCTAAATACCAATATAATATAATTTATGCTCAACGTACCGCATATCCGTGCATTGATAACCTGGAAATGCAGTGCTAACTGGCTCCTTCCGTAGGCTGAGCTGTAAATGAACTGCAAGCAGGATGTCTTGAGTTCCTCAAGCACGTTCCAGTCTCAGATGACTTGGGTGTTACCATCACACGATGCTGCTGTAAATTGGCCTCAGTAAATATTTTACAAAGTCTTATATGTACTATTATTTATGTATTCTGTGAGTTATTGTGTTTTAGATATGAATGCACATTCACGCATCCTGCAGCCAAGGTTGTACTGGAGTTTTAAGCTTTGATGAAACATCTGCAAGAGAAGAATGAAGAGGTGGTATTGTAGCAGTAGACAGAGAGAGAGAGAGAGAGAGAGAGAGAGAGAGAGAGAGAGAGAGAGAGAGAGAGAGAGAGAGAAAGTAAACTTGTAATACAATACTGCAGAACATCTTGCGCTGCCACTCCAGCATTCGGCGTGGGTTCGTGCCACATGCTCCTCGGCCTCCTGCCGCACGGAGGTAAATGATTGCATATTTATTGTGGAGGGTGAGGATCCACAGTGGAGAAGCAGTGTGATTAACTGCTGGAAACGCGAGCGTACCAGTAATCATGCCTGTTATTATCCTCGTTAATCATGTTTCCTAAAACAAAGATGGGCCCTTCATTGTTGGGGGGGGGGGGTGGGGAGCGTTGGGGGGGAATTTATTCGTTCGTGCCTCTTGCCGCTTCTCCAGCTCGTGCCATTTTTTCCTGACTGTCGCTGCGGTGACCCTGAGTGCCTACCTGCCTCCAGATCCCCGCGGTTCACTAATGTTCAGCCCCTCGGCCCCATGCGAGCAGCAGCCGTGGACAGGGAGAGTGAAGGTTAATTATATCTCAGATGCCTCCTCCCTTCCTCACCCACGAGACCGAGGCAGCTGTGATCCAAACTCACAGCAACCTCTGTTTGGAGGCACATTGACCATAAGAAGTTTGGATGTCTGCCTTGTTTTTGTTTAAAACTGTGAATTTTCTTGTTTTCACATTAATCACGTCTCTTCGTGTGTATGAAGGGTTCGGTTCAAATACATATTTGACTGTTTTCAAATATGTGGCCCAAACAACAGGTTTTGAAACAGTTCTGATATCACTGATGACTACTCTATCTATCTATCTATCTATCTATCTATCTATCTATCTATCTATCTAAAACTAGTCAGAAAACAAGTAAATCTCGCTGTCACTAACCTTCTGTGCTTTTCTCCACAATACTTCTGCAAAGTTGTGATTAGATGGTCTGTACTACATTACACACTACAGTGTGTTGGTGGTTCTTTATCTGATATAATGGTTCTTCATTTAAAGAGACAGCCTCTTGTAGAAGGTTGTTTAAAGAACCTTTTCAAAGCAAGGGTTCTATATAGCACCACTGGGTTTATTTTTAAAGCTACCCATTAGACTTTTCCTGAGGACCCCTCCATCCATCCATCCATTTTCTGAACCGCTTATTCCTGAATAGGGTCACGGGTGAGCCGGTGCCCAGCCGGCAACTCCGAGCGCAAGGGCGGGAAACAACCCTAGACAGGGCGCTAGTCCATCGTAGGGCTTCCTGAGGACCCTTCATATGTTATACTGAACAGTGCCCAAAACCTTATATCTCCATTTGTGAATCTGGCCAAGAATGTTCTTTATATTGTATTATTAATGAATGAATGGACCAATAGAAATGCCCTAAAATATTGTACGTTGACTTTGAATAAAAGTTAAGGGTTTTCTTTGTCTCCTGTGAAAAGAAATTGGTGTTTTGAAAATACATGACAGTGACGAGAATATATATATTTATATATATATATATATATATATATATATATATATATATAGTGTCTATAAACTTGTGGTGGGTAGTTTAGTTAGTTTTAGTTTTTGGCCATTTGGACTCCTCTCAGCAGCTCCAAGGAGACCAGTCGAGGTGGCAGTGAAACACAAAAGGTGATTAATGATGTCCACCTTCATCAGCCCACTACAGTACCTTCTCTAATGTTCCAGACCAATCTGAACATTACAGAGGTTGGAAAAAAAAAAAAAGACAAAAACAGCAGAAGAAAACAAAGCACCTCCTCATCATCGGGTTAACGCCACTCTCCTTCCTCCCCCCCTTTTTTCAACTTGGCATTACGAGTCATTTAGCGGCGGGGCCGTCGCCGGCTAAAGATGATTAACGTTCCCGGGACAAGACGCATTAGGAGCCACACTCCTCCTCCTCCGCCTCCTCTGCAGACTCAGAATGGCCTCTCAGGAGACGCCGCCTCCAGCTTTTGGGCAGAGATGAGCCTGTCAATTTGGTTTGGCTGCCACATTAGAGGCTGGGGGGTGCAGATGAGGTTGGTGGGGAGAGAAGAGAGAGAGAGAGTGAGGGATGGAGGGGAGGAGACGGTCGTGGCCTGGAACAGAGTCGTAGGGGAGAGGGAAATGAGGCAGAAAGGCTAACGCTGATAGATGAAAGGATAACTGCTCTGGCATGGTGGGTTAGAGACAGCGCAGCACTAAGAACTGCCCTTTCAGTGTCCGCCGACAGCATGCTCTGAAAATGAAGTGACTGGAGACTCACGGAAAAGAGGAAAAGTTCCAGCTGAGGACTTTAAACCTCAATTCCTTTCTGCAAGTTATCTAAACATGTTTCTAGCTCACTTTAAAACAACTCAGATATGACCTAACATCACTGAAAACCTACCAGACTGGCCACATATGAGGAGCATCACACATGAAAGGGTTCAAAGTAGGAGTGGACAAAGGGGTTGAACAACCAAACCCTGTTTAAAGAGCCAAAATCACACAACACCACTCTATACTGAAGGATTAGTGGGTCAGTTTCAAAATGTACTATGTTCTCCCAACCCCATATTCCCTATACATGGAAACTAAGATGCAAAATCACCCAGAATCCAAAAAAAAAGAAAAAGAAATGAAAATCTCAAACATATAAACAAATAAATACATAAAACAGACATTTCTTTATATTAGACCACAAAGAACATAAACAGCCCATATCGGAATAAATATTTTTGTGACATCTCATAAACAACAAACAAACAAAGAACAACAAAGAGTCACCTCATTCTTTTTTTGTATTCATTATAAAACAAAATTCAATAAATAAAAATAAAATAAAAATTGCGAAAACTATTCCTGCATCAAAAACAGTTCATTTTCGTTATTTTTTGTGACATCCCAAAGAACAAAAACGACCAGTTTTGAATATATTTCATCATCAAGAGCATCACATTTTCCAGCCTACAGCCACTTTAGTCCCGTCATCATTCAATCTGAAGTTGTAAGGTGTGTTTCAGCCCTAACAGCTATTTGAACGAGGCTCAGTACATGTTGGCCAATCAAAGCAGCGCTTATCAGCTGTAATGAAAATAGCCTGTATAATTCTATGGGTTAATGGGGGGCTGGCCGTTTTTTTCAATGGTGAGTTATTCAAATATTAATAAAGACAGACAATAGTAATGGAGGTCAGGGGGAATGGAAATATGGGCTCTTTAAAGAACTGGAGAACTGTTTAATAGGTTTAACCTAGAACCTTGCCATTCTGACATTGGTATTAGGATTAGAATCAGCTTTTATCTACAGTTATTAGATATTTATTAGTTATGAATAACTTTCAGCTAATTAGATATGAATAAATTTCAGCTAATTAAATCTACAGAGCCATGGATGAAGTGGCACCAGCATGCTGTACTAATCAAATGTAGTCCTTTCAACTGCACACTGTGATATTAACACACTGTGTGTATGAGTGTGTGTGTGTGTGTGTGTGTGTGTGTGTGTGTATATATATATATATATATATATATATATATATATATATATATATATATATATATATATATATGTTTGTGTTTTGTGTGTGTGTCTGTGTGTGTGTGTGTCAAGTGTTAGTTAGCCACTGCAGAAGAGCTTATGAGCAGTGTGAGGGTGTTGTTACAAGGGGTGGGACTATGTTAATGAGGGTACCGCCCACTAGAGCGTCATCGACAGCATTGTGCCATAAGTAAAGTTTCCCAAAATGTAAATTAAATGTAATTATCATCACCATCAACATGCAGGGATGTGTTTCCGACACAAATTCTGATCCGTTTAGTAGCTGCAAATGTTATTTTTGGTTTATAACAAAATTCTCTTCACTCAGATACAGGCTTTACATGTGAATACACACACACACACACACACACACACACACACACACACACACACACACACACAAAGGTTAACAGACATGCTATCCGACAAGCGCAGCAAATGGATACGCCACGCTCCTCAATGCTGATGATGCTCTGGTGGCCGGCTGCCGTATGAACTCTATATGAACAGAAAGGGTCCCTCCATTGAATGTATTTTTACTTCTTGCAGGAGAATGTCGGATAGGGAGGTAAATAATTAAAGAAAAGGGACCCTTTTTGACTGCATCAACCATGGCACTGCTGGTAAGCTCTACTACACACTGTGCAATCCATTTATCAGTCACGCCTAGGTTGCCATTTCAGTTTCCTAACTGCCTTCCCTGCTCCTTGCCTCCCCCTTTGCATGGAACCCATGAGTGTTAGACCCCTGAAACCATTCTTTTTCCCGTTTAAGTGCAGCTCACTGAAAAAATGCACTGTCCCTGAGAGTCGTTGTTGTGTTTGATTGTTTTTAGTGTCTGTAATGGTTTCCCTGATTTGGTTTTTGTTTTTATCTAATTGCTTGAGCTGCTTGCGTTCACACTGATAATCTGATAAATGCACATGCATTGATTTGAAGCCACGACTGGACTGCATGATCAGACGCTTGGTGTCAAAGCAGATTTTGACTTATGCGATATTGCACTCTGGGTGAGACAGCGAGAACGAGACAGAGAGAAAAAAGCAGGCCCATCTTTATTAAATCGAGGGCTACACGAGCAATGCGCTTATGGGCCTCGATTAGGCCACCTCCAGCGCGAGTCAATGCTCTAATGCCGTCCGAGTCAGTGCTAATACGCTATCCAGTTCCCCCTCGATTATCACATTACCACGGCTCGAATCAATTGATAAACTCCCATTCAATGTGCTGGAGTATTTAATTGAGTCAAGAGTCAATTGGATTTGAGCGTGCCGGCAGACGCGCTGACAGGGGTAAACACGTTAGCGGGTCGCCTTTCTGAGCTGTCTCTAGCTGTAAGTAGTGGAGGTCCCCTTCCCATTTCACTCCATTTACCATAACAGGGATATGGTGTTCTCTCGCAAGCGTGGTACAATGACTAACGACTGTCAGGTTAGCCGCCAATCAGACCCAGCACAGGCGTGTTAGGGCAGGGCAACTCCAGCACGTGACAGGGAAAGCGTACTCCACTGCAGTCCATTTCAATCAGCTGTCATTCTGCCACTTTGTTGTCAAAATTGTTCCTTGAACCATTTCTGTTCTCTGTGTTCCCGGCAGGCACAGCTCCAACATCAACCTGCATCGCAAACTGCTGACCAAAGAACTGGACGACATCGTCTTGGACCCCCAGCTCACGCCGCTGCCCAAGGATCTCCGCACCGAGTTCCTGGCCAAAATCTACAGGGGTGGGCACCACCACCACCACCACCACCATCACCACCACCACCTGGGGTTGGAGGGGGTGGCGGGGGCCCACCGGAACTCAACCCGCATTGAGGAGGCGGGGTCCCCCATTGGCGTGGAGTACCCCCACAGTGACGGCTACCGCGGAAACGACGACTACGCGGTGGTCTTGGACCTGAGCACCACATCAAGCGTGCAGTCCAGCGGCAGTGTGCACTCCTCGCACGAGTCTGACGAGGGCAGTGATGAGGGGATCCTGCTGGACGACCTGGAGGGAAGCGAGGAGGGAGACGAGGCTGGCCAGGGCCACCCGGCCATTCGGGACGAGGAAGGCGGGGTCAGAGAGCAAAAGGGGGAGGAGATGGTGCACTCTGACCCTGCCTCCTCATTGTCCCTGGGCCTGGGGTCGGGCGGCAACAACGACAACAACGGTAACAACACTAACAACGGCGTGGGCGGGGGCATCCTGTGCACGATCTGCCACAAAATGTACAGCAACAAAGGCACCCTGAGGGTCCACTACAAGACTGTCCACCTGCGGGAGATGCACAAGTGCAAGGTTCCCGGCTGCAACATGATGTTCTCATCTGTTCGCAGCAGAAACCGGCACAGCCAGAATCCGAACCTGCACAAAAACAACACACCCTTCCCCAACATGGTCGAATAGCCCACCTCTATCCTTCCCCCTCCTCGCCCATGCAAATGCTTCACGCACTCAACAGCGCCGTGACCGCATCCTTTTCCTTCCTAAAAAAAGAAACCTTGTCCGAAAAAATTTACGTGTACCGGGTGCCCCTGTAATGCCTGTCAGACAAGAAACAAAAAACAACCTTCAGTGTTATTTCAGAAATTCTCAAAAAGGTTCTCTTTCCAACTCTGAGCAGACTATGAATCAGCATTGTGCCCTTTTGACATTTTTCCTTCTTTGGAAGAACTTTGATCGGAGCGATTCCAAGACAGCTCCAACTTTTACCCCCCCCTCATATCACCCTATTCTTTTCGTCCGACTCCAAAGAAGCTCCTCAGACTCTTTGTGTGTGACTGTTGCCTGCAGAAACGATGATAATAACAAGAAAAAAATGAGAAAAACGAGTCTCCTTGTTGTATTTGTGTAATGATAGCTTTTAAAAAGAAATCCCGTACATAAGCATGAATGGCTTCAATTTGTAAATAATGTCCTGAGAGGCTTTTTGGTGTAAAACAATTGTATTGATGGTCGTTTGCATCTTTTTTTTTTTTTTTTTTTTTTTTTTTTTTTTCATTCCTTTTCTTTCATTTCTTCCTTTCTTCTTTGTTTCTCTTTTTTTTTTTTTTTTATGATTTGGGTTCCATCTTATGTTACAGTACAATACTTCCAGCTCAAAGTAAGTGTAGGCGAGAAGAGGTAGCATCTTACTAGCTCGATTCCTTTATATTAGCTTTCGAAAAAGGAGACAAAAACCCTTTTAATCGAGTAGGAAAAAAAAAGAAGTAAAAAAAAAAAAAAAAAGAAAGAAAAAATTGTGACTTGTTTTATCTACTTGTGAGATATGCGCAGGGAGCTGGCATGCTTTCAGGCTCCTCAATGCTTTTCTTTTTACTCGTTTTCTTATGTTTATAGCTTTAGTACGGAATTCAGTTTTGCACTTTGCGACTATAAGAGCGGGATGTGTAATATTATTACAAGGAAAACACTTTGCAATGATGGGTCTCCAACATGGCAGTGTTTTGAGTTATTCATGGCTACGGTGCCAGGGGGAAAATTACTGTATCTTTGCATAAATGTGCCGGTTTTGCACAAACATTCAGTTTAAAAAAGAAAAGAAAGAAAGGAGAAAAAAAAAAAAAAAAAACTACAAAGACCCACATTTGACCAGGACAAATGTAGTAATCCAGCCTATTCAGTGTCTAGACAGTGTTTTTTATGAGTATTTTCCTCTGCAGGATATGTGATGAAATATAACTGCCGTTTCGCTGCGGAGATTAAGTATTAATGGGTCAGTTCCTGCCCGCTGCAGAGGTAAACACCTGTGGGTCAATGGCTGTAAAGTACTGTCCCCATAATTAGTTCCCAGGTTAAGTAGGCAATCTTTCTACTGCATGCGCTGTTATCATACAAGAGTTAGTGAGTGAGTGTCCCGTAATCAGTTTCGTCTCTTTTCAGTTTTACTCTGACCGGAAGCAGCGGCTCGTTCTCGCCGGCTTTTTTTTTTCCTTTGAAAACTGAGAAACAAAGCGGTTCTCATCTCCACTCAACTCTTAAAGCTCCGGCACCCAAATGAAGCGCAGTCCACTGAACATCTTCTTTTATAGCAATCCTGGCTTCACTGTTTCTCAGTTTACAGCTCACTTTTCACTACGTTCTCTGTTCTGCAGTGCACTGTTCACTATTTCGCTGTTTCCGCAGTGCAGCGTTCACTATCACGCAGCGCAGCCGTCACCGTTCCACAGTACAATCTCCGATGTTCCGCATTGCGCTGTTCACTGTTCTACAGTGGACTGTTCACTGTTCCTCATTTCTCTGCTCACTATTATTCAGTTCACTATTTCGCATTTTTTCAGTATACTGCTCACTGTTCCCCAGTTCACTCTTTATTCCTTTGTTCATGTTTCACCATTCCGTTTTCACTGTTCACTACTCCTCAGGTCACTGTTTACTAATCAGTATCAGTATTCACTCTTGAATAAAGGCACCACAAAAGGGTTCTTTGACCAACGGCATAGAGGAACCACCTTTAGTTTCTTAAAGAACTGACTGTAAAAGTTTAAAAAGATGTATAAGCAATGAAAAAAGGTCCTATACCTGTTTAAACGTTCTTGAAAGAACCCTTAAACCTGTATAGTGTCTTTGTTATGTGAAGGTTCTCTTCCAGTTTAAGATATTTTTTTTTCTAGAACCTTTAAAATGTGTATGTTTTCTGTTTGTTTGTTTGGTTTAAATTCAGATGTTCATCCACACAACAAATTTAAAAATATGGTTCTCTAAAGAACCACATCTTACGAGGTGTTTCTATAAAGATTCTTTTTTGGCACTGGGTTTTGTTTTTGGATCAATGGCCATTGAAGAACCGATTCTGGAACCAGTTTTTAAGATGATATTCAGTACATGATGTGAGGGCATGAATAAGCTCATAATGTAATGGTTCTGCACCAAAGGATCTAAAGGTTCTTTCTAGAACTGTATGTCCGAGCCAAGAACTGTTCAGGAACCTTTTTATTTTTGGAGTGTGCAGCTGTTCAGTTCTGCCTCTGGAGGAAAACACTGACAGTGTGCATTATTTTTTTAAATTAAAGTGAAATGATCTTTTTAAACAGTTTCATTAGAACATGGTTATAAACAGATAAAACAGTAAATTAACTCACTTTGGAAAACACAGAACTCGACTAACAAGGTTCTAAATGTGAGAATGCCCTCTGTCTTTCTCTCTGTGCCAGTCCAAACCCAAACATGATACACTCTTAACAGTTAAAGGCTTCTTTATAGAGCCCAAAACGGTTCTATGATTTACAGCAATGGTGGATTTGGTGATATATAAAATTATTTAAGGAACTATGTATAGTGGATTCCCTACAATCTAGAACCATAATGTTCTCCATGGAAAACTTGGAAAATGTGATTTTTATGTTGTGATTTCTTTATTTGTTACTGATTTGGACCTTTATAATAATATTTAAGGAACTATAGTAGATTATCTGTAGAACCTTAGCCTACTCTGTGACGAACCTTCGTCTTTAAAGAACCATGTGCAATTTTTGATACAATATTGGTACTAAATTAGCTTATTTAATAACTATGTTCAGCAAATTTTCTCTAGAGCTGTATTGCTCATAATAATAATAATAATAATAATAACAATAATAACAATAATATTAATAACATGTATGCAATGTCACACAAATGAACAATTAGTTGAAACCTTTTAAGCACTCGAATAGTTATTCATGTCATAATGGTTCTAGATATAACCATTTCCTGTACTAAAGAACCCCCTTTTTTAAGAGTGTATGATGTGTAGTGGATGACAGAAGGGCTGAAGAAAGGCACTCCTTCCTCCTTTTCAGTTTAAAAGAAGACTGAGACTCTGATTTGAGGAGTGTGTGAGGCAAGGGCTTTTGCCGTGAGCAAGAGAGATAGACAGAAAGAAGGAGAGGAGAGAGAGAGAGAGAGAGAGAGAGAGAGAGAGAGAGAGAGAGAGAGAGAGAGAAAGACACGGAGCATCATTAAAAATGTGCTGCAACACAGTACCTGGAGGCATCCGCTCCATTCCGCCACTGATCTGTCTAATAACTCACTTGTCACTTCATTACAGTCAAAGACGTGAATGTTGCTGACAAGCCTGTGTCACAGAGACATCCGCCTCTCCACCAACCCCCACCCCACCACAACCCTCTCTCGTTTTCTTCTGTTCCCTCCTGTCTTCTCCTCTTTGCCTGCGAGCCCCCCATCTTCTCTCACTTTCCCCTTTCCCTGCTCTCCCCCACCCTCAGTCAGAGCCTCCACAGGGACTCTGGGCTAATAATACACGCTTAAAGTTCACGGGACGGCCACAGTGCTGTATAAAAGGAGGTGTAATTGCCTGTTTATCCCATGCGAGTGGAAAATTGAGCATAGAAAGCCAGCAGTCTCCCCGGAGTCACACACCGACGCCCACTTCAGCACACCACTCTCAGAGAGGGCCGCGCGAGTGTGCCACTCTAGAGACTGCTGACAGCTGTCTCTCAAACACACACACACACACACACACACACACACACACACACACACACACACACTCTTTTACTGCTCAAAGCGTGTGCAGCACTCATGGCACTAACAGGCCAGCGGGATGACAGCAGCAAGAGGAGTTGTTAACCTCTGGTGATGGACGAGGCACATAGAGAGAGAGAGAGAGAGAGAGAGAGAGAGAGAGAGAGAGAGTGAGAGAGAGAGAGAGAGAGAGAGTTATAGTTACAGACTGCTCAAACTGTTACAGTCTTAAAAATATTCACCTAATTAAATATTCAAGCCATATACAGCTTTCACACCAGCCAGAATTAAAATGTAAAAATAATAACAGTAATAACGAACATACAGGTTAGAAATGGCCGAATTTAATTTTAGACAAAGAGACAAAGATAATAAAGTGGGTCATATATTCAGGTTAAAAACATACTGGAAAATTAAATAATGTCCATTTACAGCTGAAAACCACTTTAAATATACTTAAAATGCATTAAATTAAATGTTGGAAAATTCAAATCCCTGAAAAAAATATACAGAAAATCTAAAATAAAAATTCACAAATAGCGAAAAAAGCCATAACAGTTGAAATAAACTTACAATCATACTGAATAAAATGGTAGACATTCATTACAATTACTATAAGCCCCATCAAGCACAGTGTGTCTCATTTTCAGGTTTAAAACATTGATAAAAATATTATTGGTTCAGTCTATTAATTTTAAAAATACTCTAACTTAACTTTATTTAACTACTTATTGTACATATTGTACATTTTTTAAATTATGATAATAATAATTATTATAAGCAACATCCACTTTTAAATGTCCCATATACAGGTTCAAAACAGACTGAACAAATACAATACAATAACATTAACCAAAACCTTTAAAATCCCCCGAAATTGCTTAAAAATACATTGATTGATTTTTTCATTTCATTACAGTATTATAATCTGCATCCACCTGTCTCATGTTCAAGTTTATGAAATAAAAATTAAAAATAAATATAACAATAAACAATCCTCATCCAGCTGAAAACTAACATTCGGATTTAAGTCACCCTGAATAAATGAAATAATACTGAGGTTTCAAACACACTGAATTAAAGCAAATAAAGAATAGAATAGCCGTGTCAGTGGTTCAGTAAGAGCCTCGCAGGAGAAAACCCCTGAAACAGTGTGTGAATGTGAAGCAGGCCGAGCTTTCCACAGTCATCACACCACCGAAACCCGATCTGCTGAGAGGAACTGCATCGGCACACACACAAACCCTCAACTTAAAGCGTTCCTATCGAGCGTTCCAATGTTTAGACTTCCCTGCATTTACAGAAACAGAGCGAGCGCGCATAAGCGAGAGAGAGAGAGAGAGAGAGAGAGAGACCGCTTGATTGGCTGCCACACTTTGGCTCTGCTGGCAGTTAACCCCTCGCAGCATGAGTTATTAATGATATTTGTCTTATTACTCAGTAGCTACTGTGGATCTTGTCTGCAAATGACGTAATGAAGAGGGGTGTGGACCCTCGTAAGGACCCCCAGAGTTTTAGCATTTTGTCTAACAGCATCATTAGGTATGAGATCTGTACTAAGACACCGAAATGCACCAAAGGCAAAGCAGCAATAGGAGCTAAGAGGAACTAAAAGGCGTGCTGGCAGCTTCACTCGCGCTCAGTGCTTTAACCAGAAAGCCGGTAAATGAAGCAGAGAGAGAGAGAGAGAGAGAGGGAGAGAGAGAGAGAGAGAGAGAGAGAGAGAGAGTAGGAAAGCTAAAGGCGCCAGGGTTCCTCTGGCCTTTCAGCTGGCCTGCTGATTGCCTGCTGCTGCCGGAGAGTAATCGGCCACCCCCGCACTTTTCCCCCCCACTGCCCTGTGCTTTTGAGAAATGACCAGCCATTTTCTCCCTCCGAGAGACAAAACCACCAGGGTCTCCCGTGCCCACGCGAGTGGCCCGGCCATTACTGTCCCCCACCGTCCCCAGAGCAGAGCTTTTACGGCTGAAAAAAAAGCCTCAGAGAGACATTAATATTTCATTGGGCCACTAAGCTGGAGACACTCTGATACAGCAGCATCCATACTGAGGGGAAAGAACAATGGGCCGAACGCTCCACTGACCATTAAAGACCACCTCACACTCGTTTTAAGGCATTTTAAAGGCCGCCTGGTCACTGTTCCAGTTTTAGAAGTGTTTTAGAAGAGTTTTAGAGCGCATTTTCTAAAAGGCTGTGAGCTTGAATGGACAGAGAAGAGCTCCATCTGCAGTTTTATGATTATTGTATAACCTCAGTTCTAATGGTTATAGTGATACAGTCACAGAAACAAATGCCCTCTGAGGTTATACGTGCAACTTCCATTCATAACTATACCCATTAATATCAAAACCATTAATACCATGCCATCCTTACCCATCTGTACCCATATATACTCACCCATACCCGCTCCTATACCTATCCACCCCAATCTATACCCATTTGTTCCAATCTATACACATTTCCATTCATACCCATCAATATCAATACCACCCTTACCCACCTCTACTCAACACATTTCAAATGAGTTTTAGCAACAGTTTTAGTACTTTCGTTTCAGACCTGGTCACATGACTCCACTGTCCTACAGTTCCAGAGTGTTTTATCACACAAAACAATGTCACTTTTGGTGCTTTAATGGCTCATCGGGAGCATCTCTACTTTCACATAACATATATATTTTTGATGGATAAAGAAATTTCACATAACATTTTAAGAAGAAACGTTCGAGAAGATTACAAACATTGGTGCAGAACCTTTATATCATGTCAGAATATGTTGAGAACCTCATTGTAGAACCTCTTCATAGCATTGAAGGGAGAACTCATAGGAGCAGAACCCTTATATAACGTGAAGTTATAAAAAAATCTCTTTTAATCCTTTATAATCCTTGTATGTTTAAAGAACCCTAACATCATGCAAAGGTTCTTGAAAGAACCTATAAATTGTAGAATATTTGTATTATGTCAGGGTCTCTTTTTCAACAATGGTTCTGCAGGGAACTAAAAATGATTCTTTAAAGGTCTCTCTGTTAGGTTTTTATTTTTAAAGACATAATGTGTTGAGAACCTGTTTTAAGTATAATGAACATCAACATACAAACAGTAAAGGGTTTCTTTTTCAACCATGGTTCTTCAGAAAACCAACAGTGGTTCTTCTGTGGGCCTTCTGTAGTGCCTTTACGTTACAAGTGTGAACAAGAACCTCCACATGACTGTGGACTGTGGAATCACAAATACACAGAGGTTAATAGGTCTGTACACTCAAGTCCTAAGAACCATTAGGGAACCTGTATGAGGGTTCACATTTCCAGAGACGTGGTTTGAGAAGCTGTCGGTTCTGCAGAGTGGAGAGAACTTTGGTAAAAAAATGTAGTCCAATGTGATTTGTCTTGTATTTTGAAAAGAAATATTCAATAATCCAGTCCGAATTCAAACAGACGTCATTCTAACGTGTGTGAACTATATGAACTAACGGTATCTGAATGTGGTCTGTAAAGTGAAGAGGAAAAAAAAAAAAAAGAAAGAAAATAATGACCAGAGTCACGGTCAGTTCAAAATATTTACTTTTTCGTCCACAAAGAATAAATAAGCTTGAAATCTTTTGTGAATACCTTTTTTTTTTTCTCTTTAGGTTCCCTGTTGAGTTCCGCGGTGGTGTTTGGTGTGCTTGTCTTGTTTGTTTAGTGCTTATCGCCCCTCGTTCCCACCTAGCCACTCATTCCCTCACTACAGCTCGAGAGTGGCACCGCAAAAGTGCATTTACATCAGGGGTAGCTTGCATCGCTTTCGATTTTCCAATGGTGACATTGGTAGCTTCATGAATAGTGTATGGGCCCTGAACAGGACTTTTCCATTAGGCAGCCTGGAGGAAGAAAAATAAAAAAAAAGGTCCTTTTTCTTTTCTTTATTTTTTTCTCTTTTTTTTCTTTGGTTAATTGATTTTGCTTTTTCGTGTATCTTCTGTATCATAACTGTCTATGGTTTTTGCATAAAATGCATAAGGGTTTTGGGATGTAAATGGAATTTTATTCATATTTTGTCCAAATACCTCTTGTAATTTGTATCAGAATTCTTGTACAATTTTTATATTAAAGATTTATCAGTCACTGGCACACGGAGCTCCTGTTCTCTCCACTCTGTATGATGCACACTGATTTTAAAGTGGGCCTCTCTCTTCGTTTTCTTCTGCAGGTTGTGAAAGTTGTTTACTGTGGCTGAGCCCCAGCTTCGCGGCACACTCCGGCCCAATTCCCAACTGCCTGTCAGCCACTCCAGTCCATATCTGCAGAACCGTGTATGTAAATGAGTAAATGTGGGAGTGCAAAATCATTTTTAATTTAACCTTAAAGAACCTCCACAACATCTAATGTTCCAAGCAACAACCCTTTATATCATGAGAAGGTGTCTCATTTTCAAACATGGTTCTTCGAGGAATCAAAATTGGTTCTTTGATCAAAACATTTTAAGAAGAGCACCTTTCGGAAGAACCCTTAAACTGCTGCAGAACCTTCCCTTTTTAAATTTTTATTTTATGGTTCTTCTATAGTGCCCTTAGAGCCATAACCCATAAACTGGTGCAGAACCTTTATATCATATGAAGTTTTTTCACACTTACAAGTCCCTTTACGCAAGCATGGTTCTATAAAGATCAAACATAGTTCTCTATGGGAGTGCGTTATATATATATATATCTAGAACCATTTTTAAAGTTTAAAGTACCTCCATGTCATGTCAATTTCCAGAGATGAACCCTTTCACTGGAAAATATTTTCATCATGTTATGGTCTCTTTTTCAAACATGGTTCTTTACAGAAACAAACATGGTTCTATATTCTATGCCTCCTCTTTAGTGCCTTACTTTTAAAACGATGTGAAATGTAAGAACGTTTTAAAGTTTAAAACACCTTCACATAATGTTCTATTAAGAACTCATAATTGGTGTGGTTTAAAGAAAGGTTCCAAGAAGAACTCTAAATTAGTGCAGAGCCTTTACATCATGCTCTGATGTCTAGTTCCTCTACAGCTTCTTAATTAAGTTTAAGGTACCACCAAATAACATTCTAGAAATAACCCCTCAGTTGTTTCAGAACCGTTAAATCACTTCACGGTGCTTCACTTTTCAAAAACTTGGCTCTTTAGAGAATTAAAAGTGTTTCTTCTATTGTGCACTTTTACGTTTAGAGGGTGTGAAATGTGTCATACTCTGCTGTCTTCTTCCATGGGTTTCTGGAATTTCTTTACTGGGCCGAGCTGCAGCCTCACAGCTCACTCGGGCCCGATTCCTGACAGCCTGTCAGTCACTCCGGTTCTGCCGCACACTCATTTCTACACTTTCTTTGGCCTCTTTTAATTAGTACCTGATAAGAATCACCAGGGAAATGGCTATCTTGACCAATTAGAGGACGATTAGATTAATGAGGTGGTTTAAGGATGAGCTCTATCCATCTCTGGACTAACAGCCTCAGATCTGGGGTCACATACGGGTTCCATATGGCAGACACAGCAAAGCCTTCAGCTCAGCCGCATAAACACACTCACTGACACTATGGGTTCTTTACAGCCACACCTTAGAACTAGTTCTTCAAAGACCCGTTTTTTTACATGTTTAAAAGGAGCCAGTGGATCTTCACTAAGAGCTGAGATATGAATGATCTTCTCTATTTATTGTGTATAGTTTTTTGAAGAACCCCCACATAACAAAGGTTGTACATCAGTTGAACAAATGGTGCCTTACAGTCATGACATGGAACCATTTTGTTCCTCTTCAGAGATCAGAGATCCACATTTTGCAGACAGTTACATGATGTTTTCTATCAGGATCAGAGTAACCCACAGACATGAAACACTATGTTGTTCTATAATCACAGTCCGTCAGTTTCTCTACATACTTAGTTAGCCCTCATTCATCTTGTTCTACGATGATCAGCACCCCACAGGACCACCACAGAGCAGGCATTACGTGGGTGGTGGGTCATTCTCGACACTGCAGTGACACTGACACACTAGCAGAGAAACAGATGAACTACAGTGTGTAATTCTAGAACTACAAAGTGCTCCTGTATGGTAAGAGGAGTTGATTCAATGGACAGTTAATATAGAAACAAGGAGGTGGTCATAATGCATTGGCTGATTGGAGTATGGGCAGAATTTCAAATGGCATTCGGCTACTTTTGGATTTGTAATTGCACTCACAGCTTGTCGAGCAACTCCAACAAAATCAGGATGAGCTCCTTTTAACCTTGATTTCCGAAGAAACCATGAAAGCGGATCGGTGCTGCCGCCGCAGTCATGCGGTCGGTGTATCGGTCCGTCGTGGTGAAGAAGATTTACTGGCCAATCTACGTTCCTACCCTCACCTATGGTCATGAGCAGTGGCCGGGCACTCCCTTTGAGATAATGTGAGATCCATGGACACTCGGGAGGAGCTCGGAGTAGAGCCGCTGCTCCTCTACATCGAGAGGAACCAGTTGAGGTGGCTCGGGCACCTTTTTTGGATGCCCCCTGGACGTCTCCCCAGGGAGGTGTTCCAGGCACGCCCCACCGGGCGGAGACCGCGGGGTAGACCCAGGACACGCTGGAGGGACTATGTCTCTCAGCTGGCCTGGGAACGCCTTGGGGTCCCTCCCGGGGAGCTGGCTGAGGTGTCGGGGGAGAGGGACGTCTGGGCATCTCTGCTTAGACTGCTGCCCCCGCGACCCGGCCCCCGGATAAGCGGAAGGAAGACGGACGGACGGACGGACAATGAATGGGCAGGTGTCCCAATACTTTTGTCCATATATTGAATCATATCACCAGGTTGTTGCCAATAAACAGGAATACTCTGGTGTAGTTAGCCAGTGCCAGCCCGGCACAGAGCAGGCCTCGTCTCATATTACAAATTGATATGGGTGCATCAGGATGTCATGTTTGCGCTGGTAACAAACAGGAACATAATGCGCAGTGTGAGGGAGCGCAGAGGCCCGTATTGACCTTGGGTCCGGCCACGATTGCTCTTTGTCACACGTCGGCTGCTCATCCAGCCGCTGTCGATAGGCAGGGCCCCCGTGGCAGAATAATAGAGCGGGGGGTATTGATTATCCGGGGGTAG
>CM067506.1:33359202-33391702 GCA_034509495.1 Acestrorhynchus altus
CACAGGGGCCACAACTGGACTGATTGACCTGCAGCTGTTGACCGTTGACTGTTTGAATGTAGTTATGATTGTTATTCCACTGCTGTTTAATGAATTACTTCTGATCTCGGTTTGTTCAAATCACACTTCAGAGTGATTTCCTGCTTGATTTAATGTAAAAATGAGTAAAAAGCAAAAACGTAAAGAACATAAAGTGTGTGCAGTACAAAAGATCCCTTTCCAACAAAATAACTCTGGTTTTTGAACTAGTTCTGTCTGGGCTCATTAGAACCTTGCTCATGAAGTTCTCATTTTGAGTCCTGGTTCTTTACTGTAGGTTTTCCTGATGCTCTCTTATTGAGTCTTGGTTCTTGGTTCTCATTTTGAGACCTCATCCTTCTAAGATTTTCCTAATGCTCTTAGAGAGATCCTACTTCTGAGCTGGGATTCTTCTCATGCGCTTATGGACGTTCTCCTCTTTAGTCTTAATTCCTATCAGTGGTTTCTCCTCATGATTTTAGGGAGGTTTACCTTTTCAGTCTTGGTTCCTTTCAGTGGTTCTTTCTCCTGATCTTGGTTCTTCTAAGTGCTTCTTTAGAATGCTCATATGATAAAATCCCCAGTCTTCATTCTTCTTCTTAGGGACGTTCTCATTTTAGTCCTTTTGGTCCTTCTCAGTAGATCTTCCTATTACTGTCCTCTTGAGCTTTGGTTTCTCTCAGAGGTTCTTCTTAATGCTTTTAAGGAGGTGCTTCATTCAACTTGTCTTAGGAAGGTTCTCCATGAAAATGTTCTCTGTGGTTCTACCTTAGAATATTGTAATGGTATTTCCACTTTTAAGGAGGTTCCAACCTTAAGGAGGTTCTCCTGAGACTTCATCCCTCAGTGATGCTCGTTACAGAACCTTCCTCACAAACGTTACTGATTTTGATCTGAACTGATCATTAGAACTGTTTACCTTCTCTCTCTTGTTCCTCCCCGACACTCTCCATACATTCACTCTCCATACCCCACCCCCTCGATTTGGCTCGGCTGTGAGACAGTGAGAGGTTCCACTACGGTCCTCTAAATGCTAATTGATTTTAATTGCCGGCTGTAATTGGTGAGAAAATGACCCAAATGAGGAGAGGCAGAAAAACGTTAGTGTGCCACTACCACTGCCGTCATCCAGCCAAGCAGCTTCATCAGCATCATCCCCGTAACAAACATCAGCCTGTAAAACAGAACCTTTCAAATGAAGAATTATCTGCATGTAAACTGTATGCAAAATTTACGGCACCCCCTGTCAAAATACACTGTATGTCCAAATGTTTGTGGACACCTCTTCAAATGAATGCATTCAGTGATGTCTTTCTCAGCATAGCTGCACCTAGTGCTGACACTGATGTCCAGCCCCTGTAGAGGACTACTGCCAATATAATAGGACTCGCTAGAGCAGATAAACAATGACCTTACTGGCACCATGTCTACTGCCATGTGGGGGTGGAGCAGTGGAACTGTGTTCTCTGGTGCTCCATACAGTACTTTCGGGATGCCTTGGGGAATTGAGGATGGTGGTGATCATCCAAAATCACAGCCTCACTAATGCTCTTGCTGAATGCAATCAAATCCTCACAGCCTTCCCTGAACAGTAGAGACTCTCAATACCTTTAATACCTTTGATTTCAGAAGAAACAATTAATGAGCGGGTTGTCTGTGTGAATGCTTGTGTCCAGTGCAGGGCAGAGGGTTCTCCTCAAAAGCAGCCGAACGGACTAAATTAGTGGCACACAGTGTATCTTAATCTGAATCGAAACTAAGCTGAATAAAGATCAGTGTGGAAGGAGATGCAATAAATCTTAGTTTGGTTTGAAAGTGTGGATGAGGGGACTGAGCAGACCCTCCTGATTCCATATGAAAACCCATTTCTGGTAATGCGAGCTGTGCCCAGGACGCGGCTTGTCAACGTATTAGACTTTTTACTGGGCCGTATTGATTCTGTTCTACACTAGCGAAAGCCTGCAATGCTGGCTAATGCTATTGACGAGCCATCAGTCTGGGGCCGAGAAGTGTGGAGGCATGCGGTTCTTTTTCTTTCTCCCAAACAGGAGGGCTGAGAAAAGGAAGGGAAGAGCGAGCGAGGGGAGGAAAAAACATCGATGGACAGTGATGAAGAGCGGAGAGGATGGCCAAGATGCAAGCGCAGCAGACACACTCAACACCCTGTCCATGGTTTGGGAACACTAAATTAGAAAAAAGACAAAAGGGATGAGGGAGGAGAAACTGTAAACAGCAGTATTGATCCCACTCCGGCCAATCAAACGCCATGGGGCACAGGGCCGGGTTGCTTTCGCAGGTGGTCATCTATTAGGAACAAAGTTTCAGACGTGTGTGTGTGTGTGTGTGTGTGTGGGTGGGCACTTTCTTTTATTGCTTAACCCACTGGGCTCAACGTAAAGCATAGCTGTATCTCCTGCTCGCCGTTAATAATCTGCAATGATCTGTAATGAAGCTGAAACCCAGTGATGCTCAAATCGAGTTTTATTATCACATCACATGAACACTGGTGTAAAGGTGTGTGAACAACAGGAGCATAGCCCCTCACGGTAGTAATGCACAATATATACACAATAAACATACGGAATATTTATAAGAGGAGGGAGTGTGTTACTGAAAAATAACCCCACGGCTGTGATGAAGCAGACATCCAAGGGTGACTGTTCCTTTGCTTTTATTCAATATTGCAGAAAATTATAAAGTAATAAATAAATTAACCGTGCGGTGAATTTCACATTTAAAGTGTTTTGATTTGAGCAAATATTAGCTAACTACACTCACACTCACACTCACACTCTCAGTGCACAGCACAGACGTACACTAATGCGCCAAGAAGTACTGTAAGCACCCGGAGCAAAAAGGACATAACACATTCAACACTGTTACACCACTGATCCTCTGGACTGCATGCCACACTGTTGACCAGTGACCCGCAAAAAGGTCCACACTGTAACACTAGGAACCTGTAACACATTTCACATTGTTACACCACTGACCATTACCTTTATATACACATAAAATAAAATTTGCATGTAATTGATTTGCTAATTAATGAATTATATTATTATTGTTATTATTATTGTTATTATTATTATTATTATTATTATTATTATTATTATTATTATTATTGTTGTTGTTGTTGTTGTTGTTGTTGTTGTTGTTGTTGTTGTTGTTCAAATGAAGCAGTAATTTTTTTTTTGTATAGGTTACTATTATAACGATTTGACAACATTGTACCTAAATACACTAATACTAATAATGTTATACTGAACCTGGAATAAAGAGGGCAGACAGACAAAGAGAGAGAGAGAGGAAGAAAGAGAGAGAGAATAGGAGAGAGAGGAAGAGAGAGACAGAGAGAGAGAGAGAGAGTGAGAAAAGGGACAGCCGTACAGCTGAACTCATCAGAAACGTGCCTTTGGGCCTGTGCTGGCCGGCACTGTAATGACCCCAACAAGACGGGAATCCCTTTTAATTAAAGTGGAGGGAAATCAGTTAAGCAGATGGTTGCCGACAAATATTATGGGAAATAGAATGTGTAATGTGCTGAGCACTTATCACGCCTATTTTCCACAGCCAGCCTAAACTGATAAACAGCGCCGGGCCGTGTTAATCAACCTTAGAACCTCTAAAGCCTCTGATAAGGAGCAATTCAGGATCTTTGTAAATTAGCTTGAGATGTGGCTAAGACTCGATGCTCACACACACACACACATCTGCAGGCCAGACTGATGGGGTTGGGGGGGGGGGCTCTATCAGTCTAATAGCCTCTGTGCCCTGGTGTGGAAGTTTTGGGGGAGAAAATGTGCTTTTTCTGTGCACTCCATAAAAAATTCCACCTTTGTGCCCGGTTGTTTTCCCCCTGCGGTTTGACCCCCGTGCCACCAGCTTTGGCACATGCTTATCAGCGACAGAGATGAAGAACCCCCCCGCTGGCAGGAAATAACGGCCGCTGCCCTCGCAGCGGCCAGCCCGAACAGGTTAACGGGTCCTTCACCCCTTTTAAGTCAGACACAGGTGGGGGCAGACTGTGTTTACTTTGCAGATGAGTGGCTGTGAGACAGATGCACGAGGGGGGGGGTAGAAGGACAAGCAGGAGCAGACAGAAAACTACGCCACTTTTCATCCCTTATAACTTCAAACGCTGAGGCCTATTGCAATATATCACAGTGACCAGCATCTGGTCCAGTTAAATATGAATAAATGAATAAATAAGAGAGATCAATCTGATTCCAGTCATACAGTCAGACTTTAAGCGCATGCACGAGTCGAAGCTGGCATTAGGAGTGAACATGCAAGTAACTAAATATCAAAGTGAGGCATGAGATGATACATTATCATTCCAAAGACAAAACAATGGTTCCAAAATCATTATAATAAACTGTCAAGCAACAGTATTTACCTGTTATTCTTAACAAAATGATGGTTATTCTATTGAAATGAATGTTGTTTGTCAATGAACAGTCAATTTTATTATCAGTATTTTCCTGTTATGCTAAAAAAACAGCAGCATGAAGATCTAGATACTGTAACTCTTGTGTTCTGCTACTAACTTCAAGGGTAAGACGCTGTAATATGTGTTTTCATTTCTGTAAGACTGGACACTGAGTTTACATAAACGTTTTGTTGTTTGTTGGTTTTTTACCCACAATCATCATTTATAAGACATGGGGGTTAAGCAATGGTCTTAGGCTACAGAGAGGGTGGGCTTCACTCTAAGAGTCAGGTTGCTGTAGATGTTCTTCACTTTTCCAGGAATTAACTTGGCTTAAAGGACTCCTGTTTGGAATATTCATCCAAACTGTTCTTCATGAAAGTGGAGTTGTAACACTGAACATCACTATTAAGGAAAATAGTAGTTTAAGAGAATAATACTGTAAAAGTACACAGAGTTATATCTTAATTTTATAAAAACACTATTTAATCGAATATATTTTTTTAAACAGGATACTGTTAATTCACCAGTTTATTGATGATCTGGATTCTGAAATAGTCACATCCTCAAAAGTAAAAGCCAGATCAGTTCCACAAATGCTTGAGAGGCACCTTTTTTTCTCCACATTTTGCTCATTGTCAACAAAACGTTCTTTTAACTTCATTAGTCCACAAGATTTGGTTCTAAAATGCACTTGTTTCGATGTTCCATTTTGTGCTGAGGATGCAGAAAAGCTATTGCTCCCGATTCTATTTTTGCAGGTGTTGCTGCACAGTAGAACAGTGCACCACCACTCCAGTCTTCCACATTTTCCTGGGCTTTGATTTGCTTTATAAACGTTTTATTAAATTGCAATAAATCAGGGTTTGTTTAAGTTACTCAAGGCAAATTTTAGCCCCAAAAAGAATAACAGATTATAACTTTTGCCAGTATGATTTGTCAGCAGATTTGTCTGTATGAACAGTAAGACACACAGCAAAAAAAAATGGACCCTCTAATAGCTACAGTTCTTTGAACACACAATAGTATGAACAGAATGTTAGCTAGGACCTCTTTTCAAATGCAGGGGATTATTAATCACAGGGTAAAAGGTCATTATTCTCAAACACCCAGTTGCCAAACCTCTGCAAAGTGACGGCCTCCAAAAATTTCATTTCTGTTGCATTTATAACCCCCCCTGTCCCGGCACTTACACTACAGCTGATAAGACAGCTTGAGTACTGATGAGTAGGATTTTAGCACTCAGAAGATAAAAGAACCTTGGCCGGTTTTAACTTTGAAAAGCCGATAAGAGACGAGGGCTTTGGCCAAAACTCCTGTTTGTACAAATACTATATGATCCACAGCATATGGGGGAGACAGATTTTTCATATGGACAATAACTGAGGAATGGTTATTGTTTCTCTTGGCCAGACACTTGCATTTTCCTGACTATAGCATGAGAAATATAGCGTTTCGCATGCAAACCCATAATGTGCTGAACTTGAGATGGGTTTGAAAGGACAGCACTGCTGTAGCTCATATTGTTCTCCTTCGCTAGAAGGGATTCCTCCACGTTGTTCAACTTCAGGTCCAGTCAGCCTGTCCTTGCAAACCATGGCGTCCTCAATGAGAAACAAAACCTCTGTAGATGTAATTTTACCCCTTCTATATTATTTTACCTTCGGCTTAAATCAAAAGCACATTTCCTGGACAGTCCTCAATCTTGTTTGATCCTTCTATGCCACATCTCTGTCTTTAACGCAAACCAAACCCACTCCCGCTCTTAGCTTGTTTAGAAGTGGGGCGGAATGGTTGGATAATTGCATGGAGGTGCTCAGACGTTTTATCAGTGTGATTAGAAAGTAGAGCAGTGGAGAGCGGGCAGCCAGGTCAGGACAGCAGCACCCTGGCCGCTGGCTCATTCAGAGCATTGCCATATGTCGGACACTAACGCTGCCAGAAGCAAACACCAAACACCACCCCAACCACCAACGCCTTGAGGGATGCAGTGATGGTCTTTATAGAGAGCATGTGTGCGTGTGCGTGTGCGTGCGTGCGTGTGTGTGTGTGTGTGTGCCCCTCCAACAACTACCTGGAAAGGTGTAAGCATAGCCAAGTGTGTAATCTGAGGGGTGGAACAGGGGGACCAATGGTGAGAGGAGAGGTTTCATCATATGGGAAAAGTATAAATAATGCACTAATCCAAACACCAAGAGAGTTTTTAGAAGAAATAATGAAAGCTGTAGTTTCTACCCTGCAATTACACCTATAGAGGGCAGCACCAAGTAGACTTGAGCAGATGGTGCTTATATTGTGTCACTGCTTGCAATATTAATCCTTGCAAATTCATATATATGAAATCTTGACAAAAAGATGTACATAAGTATTCATAGCTCAAAATTGAGCTCAGGTGCATCTTCTTTCCACTGATCATCCTTCAGATGTTTCTACAGCTTGATTGGACACCTGTGGTAAATTCAGTTGGACATGATTTAGAAAGACACACTTTTTCTTCTTCTTTCAGCTGCTCCCAAAATGCACCTGCCAAACCAGGCACTGGTGAAACATGGTGGTGGCAGCATCATGCTGTGGGCATGTTTTTCTGCAAATGAGAGCGACAGGGCGGAAGTCATTAAGGGATGAAGCGGTGAATGCTTTGCCACTGTCACAATGGTGGCGGTCTTGAAGATGGTTGGGACAGCGTCCTGCGCCAGTGACAGGTTAAAAAACACCCAAGAGCTCCTTAATACAAGTTCTCAGTACCCTGCCAGGAACTCCACCTGCTTTCTGTGCATTCACCCTGCTCAGCATGGGACAAGTGGGTGATCTCAGTGAGGAGGATCTGTTTTAGAAAAGACCACCTTGTTTATCTGGTCGAACCAAGCATAAAAGCAGTTTAGCTCAGGGAGAGAAGCACGGGTGGTGAATCGCACAGTGCTAGGTTTTTATGCCTTGCCACATACGCCCGGGGTCAGAGGACCTGCAGCGCTCCATAATCCGCTGGTTGTAGGTGTGCTTGGTCGCAGAGATCCCTTTCCTCAGGTTGGCTCTGGCAGATCTCCAGACCTGAAGGCAACCTCTCTGGCTTTGAGCAGAGGAGGCACATAGCAGTGGAGCAGATTTCAGTCCAGAGAGGACATCATGCAGAATGTGACGGACCAGCCACAGGCCATCTCAAAAGAACTGCCAGGAGATGTGTATGGCAGCCCAAGGGGACTGACTACCTTGAAGGAGTCCAGTGCAAGATTGTTGTATCTGAATATCTGTTTCTACCTTCAGCAGGAAATGTTCATTTTTACTAACACTTATAGCTGAAGTTTAGTCAACTCTTCCAGGTGAGGTCATGACAACTCAAATCCCCAAAAGGAAAAGCAGAATGGTATGCTGAGGTTTACTTCTATTTTTTATACAGGCAACACTACTGTATAGCAGTGTCCCATTTCTGTCGTCCTGATCATAAGTTAACATTTACGCCACTGAGCATATCGTAGGCCTCTCAATGGGTTCCACCTGAATCTGCTTTTTGCCCTAAACCATTGCTCCTCACTCGCTTGTTCTCTCCCTCCCTCTGCTTCTCACACTGACAGCATCTGGAATCGATTCCTGTGGAGAGTCACACGAAGCCATAAAGTCCTCAAAGGGCCGCAAAACACACCAGGGGCGGAACGTCAAACAATGCCGGCATGACCGTCTGCCAACACACACAGCAGCTCTGCAGACCGAGGCAAGAACAGGATGAGTGGAGCAGGATGAGAAGAACATTGCTAAGGTAACGTTAGTTGAGGATAAGGAGGATGAGAGAGCTGGACTCAGCTACCTGGAAACACAAAACAGAAATTTCCACTCATATATCAACCCATCGTACACATTCAAAATTCAGCTGACTTGGAGCTTCCTCCTGCCTCCTCTATGGTGCTCTAGTGCTGCAACGACCAGATTAAAATTTACAACGTTCGAAACCAGATATTTGTACTTTTATTGCATAGAAAATATCTACATGTGCTGCATAATCTGAAATAATTCCTGATATTGTAAAATACAAATTGTTTACTGGGGTGTAAATGGACCAAAATCTCCTTTTCTAGTGTACATGAGTGTTTATCGCAATGTTTATGGACTAAAATATCTTATTCTAGTCTATAGGCGTGTTCATGGACCATTATCTCCTATTCTAGTCTATAGGTGTGTTCATGGACCATTATCTCCTATTCTAGTCTATAGGAGTGTTCATGGACCATTATCTCCTATTCTAGTCTATAGGAGTTTTCATGGACCATTATCTCCTATTCTAGTCTATAGGAGTGTTCGTGGACCATTATCTCCTATTCTAGTCTATAGGAGTGTTCATGGACCATTATCTCCTATTCTAGTCTATAGGAGTGTCCGTGGACCATTATCTCCTATTCTAGTCTATAGGAGTGTTTGTGGACCATTATCTCCTATTCTAGTATATAGGAGTGTTAGTGGACCATTATCTCCTATTCTAGTCTATAGGAGTGTTCATGGACCATTATCTCCTATTCTAGTCTATAGGAGTGTTCATGGACCATTATCTCCTGTTCTAGTATATAGGAGTGTTCATGGACCATTATCTCCTATTCTAATCTATAGGAGTGTTCATGGACCATTATCTCCTATTCTAGTCTATAGGAGTGTTCATGGACCATTATCTCCTATTCTAGTCTATAGGAGTGTCCGTGGACCATTATCTCCTATTCTAGTCTATAGGAGTGTTTGTGGACCATTATCTCCTATTCTAGTATATAGGAGTGTTAGTGGACCATTATCTCCTATTCTAGTCTATAGGAGTGTTCATGGACCATTATCTCCTATTCTAGTCTATAGGAGTGTTCATGGACCATTATCTCCTGTTCTAGTATATAGGAGTGTTCATGGACCATTATCTCCTGTTCTAGTATATAGGAGTGTTCATGGACCATTATCTCCTATTCTAATCTATAGGAGTGTTCATGGACCATTATCTCCTATTCTAGTCTATAGGAGTGTTTATGGACCATTATCTCCTATTCTAGTCTATAGGAGTGTCCGTGGACCATTATCTCCTTTTCTAGTCTATAGGAGTGTTTATGGACCATTATCTCCTATTCTAGTCTATAGAAGTGTTTATTGAGGTGTTCATCAAGTAATATCTCATATTCTATGGTATAGGACTGTTTATTGATGGTGTTCAGGTACTAATATCTCATATTCTGGTGATATTAGTACATATAGTTGCATTTAATGAGCTATAATACTCCAAAAGCCATAATACATATACCAAGATCTTCATGCCAACACCTTCATTTAAGGCTGAATGGTCGAAATATTTACTCTCATTAAGACGTGATATACAGATGCTGTCCTCTGCAGTGGACTCGGCTTAGAGCCGCATTCATTAGGCTAATTCCCCCGATGCTAGACCTAACAATGTCTTCACTGCAGGTTTCAGTGCAGCGCTAAGTCCGATAATGTGATCCGGTCGTGTCACGATGACCTCATGGGTATGAGTGAGGCCGTTGTCACCGCGGTCCTTTTAGTGCTTGAGTTGGGGGGGTGGGGGGTGGGGCTGGGGGGTGTCTGTCACATCACAGTAATGCTCTATCGATTCCCCATATCCGTTACACAGCCTGAGAAGAGCCACTCAAATCCGATACGCTTTTAATAGGGCAGAAAGCTTCAAACAGCATGGAGGTTTCAAAGGAGAGCATGCAGAAATGACAGCCCCCCCCCACCCAACTTATCCTCCCCCAGAAACAAAAACCTGCTCTTCAACAATTAAAGGTAAATGGAGGTGCTGGGAGTTTGTCTGACAAGTCCTGAGCATGCCTTCACGTTCTTCTCCCTCCCTTGCTCCCTCTCTCTCTCCGCAAACACTCCCCCGTTTGATTTCTGAGGTATGAAAAATTGCGTTGGCCCGCGCGTGAGAGCAGAAATCTTTGTTGGATCTTTGTCAAACCAGCGCTTTATTGTTAACAAATGCTGCGTTTGATACTGGCTACAACAGGCAATCCTTCAATGTTTGTTTGTGCTGGAGGTGAAAACGACTTGCGAACACTGAGGGGAGAAAGAAAGAGCTCCAGCAAAAATGACTTTCTGTTCTTTAATGTCGTGCAGGAGTCAGCGATGCTTTTCCACTCATTAGGACGGCTTTGAAGTGCACGGATGAAACCTGAGCTTAGGAAATTTGACAGAGAAGAAAATACCAGAGCCAAAGTTTTCTTGCTTTTCCTACAACGCTGCAAATCGCAGTAACAAATCCACATCCTACTGGGTCGTAATGGCTTTTTAAGTAACTCTGTGAAAACACGTCTTTGAATCTGGAGTGCGTGTCGGGGCCTCTTCGCATGACTTTCAGATCTGGCAGCAAGAGCTGTAAGAAATTGCGAGCACTGAAAGTTTAGTGTAAAGTTACACAGAGCCTGCGCGGATCACCTTGAAGAATAACACGGATCAGAACTATGTGATACTGTCAAAATCTGCTATTAGAGGAATAAAACAAAGTGGGAATAAAGAAGTAACGGATTCCGGCTCACTCTCATTCACACAGACCGCTACGGCCTCGACTGCAGCAACACTACTGATGCTGTGGAGCTGGAGAATGCTCACGGGCCTTTACAGTGAGAACCACTTCTCCCTGACTGACTGACTAGTGTTTCATACAGACACTATATGGACAAAAGTATTGGTGTCCCTGAGGTCGGTCACGTTGGTTTGGTGGTTCACGGTTCAGAAAGTGGGTCTCGTAGCCCTGGAAGCCCAGGTCGGGTGACGCCCCTACAATTAAGAAATATAATGAAGATGAAAACAGCTGGATTCTAGCTCAGTAATAAAACTGTTGTTGTTTGTCGTCGGTCTATGTATGCAAACTGACAAGCTACAATCGTCTGTGGTCAATGGACGAGTGGTGCATGGACTGGTGGGACAAAGCAGCAGATGTGACACAGATGTGCAAATACACACACACACACAACATGCCTAGTTTCTGTAGAGACGTACACTGCTGTGGAGCAGTAGAACTGTGCTCTCTGGAACGATGGTGGGATGAGGTGGGGAGTTGGAGATAAGGTGGGGTGGTGATCATCCAACATCCTGACCTCACTAATGCTCTTGTCAGTGCTGAATGCAATCAAGTCCTCACAGCAATGTTCCAAAATCTAGTGGAATGTTCAACTCCAACAAAAAGCAGGATAAACTCTTTTAATGCCCTTGATTTCATAAAAAACAATGAATGAGCAGGTGTCCCAATACTTTTGTCCCACTGTACTTATGCATTCAGGCTGTTGTCACTGTCTTTACTAAAGAACCCTTGAAGAACCCTTTCGTGGGGAAATTTCCCATTCCTTCTAGCTCTCTCTCTCTCTCTCTTTCACACACACACACATACAGATGCACACCCATCAGAACTCTCTCATCAGCTCGTACTAAGCCTCCTTAAATCAGATAAGCCATCGGGGTGGCTGCAGCGGCCAATGGCTGCCCAGCGCTGGGCGCAACACTTCAAAGCAGCAGGCCGCAGAGCGGCGGGCTGCGTTCTAGCCTGATGTCATTATTGAAGTCTCTGGGCGTGATATCCGTGGAGTAATTTGCCATTGACAGGTTCAGAGTCGGCCTTGTTCTCCCTGGAGAACCGTTCGCTTTGAAGCTATTTGGCCTTAAGCTGTGAATTATTCTTCACCGACTCTCTCCTACCTACAGAATTAATCCCCTCCTCCTTAACTACACACACACACACACACACACACACACACACGCACACACACACGCACACACACACACACTGTATACACTCAAACAGGCCATGCATACATAAACACACACAGACACACACAGACACACACACACACGCGTGCGCGTACACGCACACACACACACACACACACACACACACACACACACACACACACACACACACACACACACACACACAGTTACTGCTCTTCTCTTTTATGTCCAGAATGTTCAAAAGGTATATTCAGTCGAAGATATCAGTGGAAGCTAACAGCAATGCACTTTAACATGTTTTGGTGGTTCTAGATTAATCGGGAACATTCACAACTTGATTTTAAATAACCAACAATCTCTTTCAGTGAAGAGTTTTACACAGTTTCCATCCCTGATCAGACTCTATCTAGAACCTCCAGAAGAAATAGTGATTCTGCTCATACCACCACTCAAACCTATCTAGAACCTAAGAGAACCAAAGGTATGTTTATTCTAATCACACTAACAAAATCACTTACAGCCTATCTAGAAAGAACTAGGGTGGTGTGTATTCTGCTCATACTACCACTCACAGTCTATCTAGAACTTCTTAAAGAATTACAGTGATGCGTACTCAGCTCACACTGAGTAACATACTTTATGCATGGTCCAAACTTCTCAAACTGTCAGTTGATTCCTTCTGGATGCAACTATTTTTTTTGATGATGAGAGTCATTATCTAGTACTCTATATCTAATCAATCTAATGATAAGATAACTGTAACACAGCTACAGCCCTATCTTCACCCGCCTGTGATTAAACAGAACATTTTTTATTAAATATGGAACATATTGATGTAAATGCGCTGAAAACTGAGAGACATAATTAATACAATGCGAATGAACTTCATTCTGATTATCAGCAACCCGCTCCTACACACTGCACCTCATCCCCCACTCCAGCTGTTAGAATCCAAAGGCCTGATGAGCCAACAGACTTCCTCTGCCCCCGCTGCCTCTGTGCCTGACCTGCTGTGTTTCTCACACGGTATGACACACTGTTATGTATAAACATGGACACAATGCGGAATCTGAGATGCTGCTACTTCTGTGCTCAGATCTGCTCTGCACTTCAGTCCACGTGAGAGTGTAAGGAACCAAGGCTGTACAATCATCTCTATTAGACATGACTGAACACCTCCACACAGGCCAGCAGTTATGCCCAGGCTGATTGGTGACCACTCTTAAATATGAAGGTTCTACGGAAGGTTCAGTGATGTCCAGTGACTGTAGAAAACATGGTCACTGTGGCTTCATTCTCCTCCATTCTATAGAAACAAAGACAAATGGAAACCAGAAGAGACCAGAGGCGGAGTCAGACATGCATACTCATTTGGTAGACCCGGCCAAGTGTGTGTTAAGTCCCAGTTTATATGCTGTTAAAATTTGCATACACATGCTCGCTCAATCAGAGAGAAGGGGTGGATCTAATGGTGCCACTGACCCAGATGTTGGGTTATAGAGGAAAATGAGAAGGGAGGGTCTGTTGGCTCACTTTCTTCACTCAGTGTTCAAATTTCAGAATAAAAGTCCCGAGAAGGGACTGATTCATACACAAATAACAAAAATAATAAATAACATTCAAGTTGTTTTAAATTTTATTTTGACTACTGTCATGTATTTTCTTTTTATTAAACCGCTTTAAAAATCCGACATTTGGATCACTGGATGAGCCACCTCCTCCCGTCCCCCCTTGGTCTCCATGCTTGACCCACGGGTTCCTCTGAGCAATGCCAGCCACAGCCCATCCCTCAGTCTGTGTCAGCACTTAGCGGACATCTGTGCCATGCCAAAGCACTCCACATGGCACCACTGGCAAAAGACAAATGAGCCCGTGGCTCTGGTGCCACGAGTGCCCGGGTCCATGCCACCAGACACAGCATGGGGAAGAAAAACAGAGCTCGACTCCACAGCCACAGCGGCTAACTCAGCAATTAAACCTGCACTGAAGAGACACGGACGAGGCCAACCTTGTCTAGTTAGAGAGACCGTATGGTCAGAAGAATACACAGTAGAGCTTCACAGGCACTGGGAAATTAATCAGAAGTGCCATCGCTGGGAACAAGGCTAACCCACTGCCTGAAAGTGATGATATTATTTGTAGCATTTAAAGCAATAGTTTGGAGCTGCTTAAAGAAGCTTCTAGAATAAGTTTACAACAGCTGTAGCCTGAACTCAAGAATAAACCTTAAAGACTTGTCTCTAGAATACACCTGGAGGGTCTGTGACCTCTGAATCAGGTATAGAAGAACTTTAGCTTTTAGAATACAACTGGAAGTGCTGTAGACTGCACAACAAAGAACTATGGCTTCTAGAACACATCTGGATGAACTGTGGCTTCTAGAATACACCTGAAAGAACCATGGTCCAGAGAAAACACCCATTCTAGAATACATCTGGAACAGTCCTGGCATTCACTATACATGTGGTACGACTATGGCCTCCTGAATACATCTGGATTTGCCATGGCCTCTAGAATATTGAACTGTGGCCTCTGGAATAAGTCTCAAAGGACTGTGCCCTCTAAAATATATCTGGAAAAACTGCAAATCTGAAAATATCCAAGTTCATTAAGACATGAGGACTTTAAAATACACCTGGAAGAAATATAGCTTCTACAATACATCTAGAAAAAACTATAGCTTCAAGGATACATTTTACAGAAATACAGACTCTTGTAGAATTGTGGAAGGTGTTTAAAAGAACCATACGACCTATAGGTTCTATAAACATTGTTTGAAATTTGGTGCCTAGAATACAAATGGAAGAAAAAAAAAATCTACATGAACCACAGCATTTAGAGTAAGTGTGGATGAACTGCAGCTCCTAGAATAAAGCTATGAGACCCACAGTTTCTAGAAGAAGAAGCAGCCTGCAACGTTGCCTGAAGCTCATCTCTAGAAGGACAGGAGTGCTGCAGTGTGAAGAGAGAGCAGATGGGAAAGGTGTGTGTCCCTCATGGGTGTTTGTGTGCGGAGTCCGAGGGAGCGGCCCTAATGACTCCCAGATCACCCACAGCATGCTGGGAGATGGGAGCGAGTGAAGGTGTGTGGAAAAAGCTGTGCGGAATGGGTGGAATGGCAGTATTCCCCACGCGGCGGAGCTGGACGAGGAACTGAGCAGAGTTTGGCTCAGGCAGCAGCGCAGGATCTCCCTGAAGGAGCCTATAAAAAGACAAAAGAGGCAGAAGGCCATGTGGAGTGACTCCTGAAACAGGGCGAGAGAGCAAGAGAGGGAGAACGAGAGAGAGAGAGAGAGAGAGGGAGAGAGAGAGAGAGAGAGAGAGAGAGAGAGAGAGAGAGAGAACACCCACTCTATAATTCCAGCAGAAGATACATACACACAAACACAATCTGTGTACACACACACACACACTTTAATGATATATACTGTAGTTGATATATAATGATATACTCTGTAGTACTGTACACACACAAACATATATACACCAAACACTTTTGAGATGTTTTCATGCAAATATAAGTGCAATCGCAAACATACTTTAACTGCACACACACACACACACACACACACACACACACACACACACACACACACACACACACACACACACACACGCCCCTGATGTTGGAGCACAGCAGTGCAGTCATTAGCGCCCTCTTACTTACGTAAGGGATGAAAATAGACTTCAGAATAAACCCTTAGAGAACCAGGGGGGAATATGAAACTCGACTGAGGTCTCACTGCACAGTCTCAGAGCAGAGAAGACACACACACACACACACACACACACTCTCAGGTTTTGTTTTTGTAACTTCTCAAAACCTATATGTAACATACATGCCCTGTATATAATATATATTATAAATGTTATACATTGTATATCCTGCAGTGCTGAAAACCCACATAATAGCTGCTCTGTGGTGGTCCTGTGGGGTCCTGACTATTGAAGATCAGGGTGAAAGGAGGCAAAGTGCTCCTGTGTCTCTGGTTTTGTAATAAATGTTGTCCTGAAAATGCACAAAAACACTCAGACTCTGACACACTCTCTCCTCCACACTGAAGTACAAATATACCGGGACACACAGACGCACCCAAACACATGTTGCTTCAATAGAAGCGTTGTCAAACACGACTCCCATGGATAGTCCACGCTTAATGCCTGGAGCATGAGGTAAGGCCCTGACCGACAGGCAGAAAACGATGGGCAATATTTCTAATGCAACACAAATGAGAAGCGAACGAATGCACGCTGTCCTGCACTCCTTCTCATCTCCCTCTCTCTTTCCTAACAGTGGTCTGTCACTCCATTCACAACAGAGCCAAGACACGCCCCGCAGACATGAGACAACTTTTAAAAGCACGAAAGGCTGTCGGGACACATCCAATAGCGTGTATTTACTTTTGAAACGGGCGAGGCAAGTCCAGTAAACACTTTCTTTCCTTTTCAGAGGCCATTTTTTTAAGACTGGCTCGCTTCCCAGCTAAATGCGTTCCCTATGCGCACACTTTCACCCTCACGCGCTCACCCTGGCCTTCCCAAGGCAAGGTGTGAGGCAGAGGTGGCTTCAGAAAGAGGGCCGTCCTCCAGCACATATGGAGAAACAGCTTTTACACAAAGCTGCTGCTCCACGGATGAACCTTACACTGGGAGGTCCACTGAAACCCCCCCTCCTTATTAAATACCTTTGGAACATTCCGCGCCAACCTTTCGATGCCAGCTGAGGGCATCCAATGGCCAGTGTGTGAAGCCAAAGTGCCCAGGAGGGGGGAAGTGTGTGTCTGGGTGTTCGGGACCTGGCAGGGCTCACCCCTTAGGCTCACTGATCTACACCCAAGTTTATTTACAAGCCAATTAACGTGTGAATTTTACCAATCAAAGCACAGCACTAATGCTAACAAATGCAGCCCCCCTCCTCCCCCCTCCCCCCTCGTTTTACTGCTTTTGTTCATTTGATGGCTTCTGGCACGCAGAGTGGACTTGGTGGTCGCTGCAATTGAAACATTAGAGCAAACAGCTTAGGCCTCTCAAGAAACAACACATAAACACACACACACACACACCCACACACACACATACACACACACACACATACCAGACAAAGGTCACTGTAGAGAGCTACATTGTCGTAATGTTTGTGGGCACCCCTTCTATTGAATGCATTCATCTAGCTTAAATTGCACTCATTGCCGACCTGCAGAGAAGTACCGCCAATAGAATAGAACTCTCTGGCACACTGATTTATGCCAGGCGTGGGCTAGAGCAGTGTTTCTGGAGGTCCCCTGTGCCCTACAATTAGCTAATCATCAAACCATTTCAGAGTTGCAGGGGGTGAGTTAACACAGGGTATTCAGAAAAGTGTTCAGGGCAGGGGTGCCTCCCGGACCAGGGTTCCGAAGCACTTGGCTAGAGGGGTGTAAAGCCCTTCCGCAATGAGCTGTGGAGCAGTGGAACTGTGTTCCCTGGAACGATGGTGCTCCAGCCAGTGCTTTTGGAATGAGTCGGGGATGAGGTGAGGTGGAGATCATTTAACATGCTGACCTTAGGAAGGTTTTAGTAGTAAATTGCAATCAAATTCTCATAGCAATGTTTCAAAATCTAGGAAGGCTTCCCTGGACAGAAAAAAGCAGGATGAACATTTTTAAAACCCTTGATTTCAGAAGAAAAATTTCATGGGCAGGTGTTCAAATACTTTAGTCCATACAGTGTATCAGACAGTGTAGGAGATTCTTTGAGCTGCCATTAACTGTTTATTTTGTTTATAATATGAATGCGTTTGCTATACATATGATGAATTATTAGAATGTAACTAGTATGAATTGTATAGTATCTACTATGAATTATGGAATATATAGTATGAACTACTCAGTTTGTACTGTGTATTTTTTACCTACTATTGAATTATTCAGTATCTATAAGAAATCATCCAGTATCCATTATGAATTATTCAGTATGTACTATAAATGACCCTGTATCTACTATAAATGTTCCAGTATGTACCATCAATTATTCAGTATCTACTATAAATTATTCCATTTTCATTATGAATTATGTAGTATCCACTATAAATGATTCAGTAGCTACTGTAAGTGATCCAGTATCCATTATGAATTATTCAGTATCTATTATAAATTATCCAGTATCTACTCTGAATTATTTAGCATCCACTATGAATTATTCAGTATCTATTATAAATGATCCGGTATCCCCTATGAATTATTCAGTATCTATTATAAATGATCCGGTATCCACTCTGAATTATTCAGTATCTACTATAAATGATCCAGTATCCACTAAGAATTATTCAGTATGTATTATAAATTATCCAGTATCCACTCTGAATTATCCAGTATCCACTCTGAATTATCCAGTATCCACTCTGAATTATTCAGTATGTATTATAAATGATCCAGCATCCACTATGAATTATTTGTCATATCTTAAAAGTGACCCAGTATCTACTGTGATTTGTTTATTATTTAGTATATAACATTAATGAATGGTTGTTTGTATTGATTGTACAAATAATCACTAACTGTTATTGGCATTACTCATTGACGTTGTAGCACTGCTGTTGATTTAGAGGGATGGTGGCCACGCCTGGTAGTCTGTGATGTTATTAGTGCCTTGGCAGCTCAAAATAAAGGCTCATATTTTCCATATAAAAGCAGATTTGCAGCTCTTGTCCTTTTGGAGACACGTGAACCGCACGCGGCGATAGAACAGGTGAAATTCCGAGCTGAGTAAAATCAGATTGGGTAATATTTTAAACATTCAACCATCATAATCTTAAACAATCTGCTTATTTTTTTATATTTAGTCTATCAGCCTGACCCAGCAACCGAGCGCTTCTTACAAACATCCACACGCAGGCGTCCAGCTTCCGTCGGGTTCCCTCATCCCTCCGATGGAGCGTATTTCTGTGGAAGAGCTCAGCCTGTCCCTGGACGCAGCTGCTACTTCAAGACCTCGTGGTTTGTTTAGGTTCATGTCCACGGTTGTGTGTGTGTGAGGGTGAGAGTGCGTGTTGTGTGTTTTGGAATGACCTCACACTCGCAATGCAGCAGGACAGCTGGACACTGGCAGAATCCCCCCCGGCCGCCTGTAATCTGCGTAAAAAACATTTATAAACAAGTACAGTACGCCTCAACAGTTTCCAAACAATGTGAGCGTGAAGGCAAACATCTTCACAGGACTATTAGCTCAACATTTCGATGTATTTTCAAGGTCATTAAATACAGTAAATCTGCTGCCTCTCGGCTAATTAGGCCTCCTGAGAACATGATTAGAGGCATCAACAGGGCAGCCCTGATGACATGACAGATACGTGTTTGTGGGATTCTGGTAAGTAGGCTGCGTATGCGGCAGATATTGATGAAAGCAAATGTTTGGCCCGCCGTTCCCCGAGTCAACAAACACAGTGACCATCATTGGAAACAGACGCTGCACGTCGGTATTATTTCATAAACCCGTGTGTAATCGTGTTTAGAGAAGCCACCTTGCTGCAGACAGATCTCCGAGCACTCCATCCCCAGACAGGGATCGGCAACACACTGTAATACGTTAAATGATGGTGATTGAGGGGGGATCTGTTTATGCTGCAGTCTCTTCTGACACAATTTAATGCCATAAAAAAATGCCCTCATTACGATGAGCCACAGCCTGCGAGGAAACCTCATCCGAAGGCTGCTAATTGCAAATCGCTGCGGTGTCTGTTAGATGTATTAGAGACATCCAGAGGGCCATGTGGTCAAGACTAATGGTGAAAATGTCATGAGTGTTCACGTCACTCATGTCCCCTTTAAACTTGGGCCAAACGCAGCTGTTTACCTTTTCCTGAACTGCTCCTCTAATTGTGTAATATTAGAGCTCATTTCCATTTTAATAAGCCATGTTTTCATTTTTTTGGAGGCTTCTAATATAAACTTGCAAACAGACCCTCCACGTTCTACAGAACTTCGACTGAACATGCTACTGTGATCTATAAAACTGCATCTTTACCCCGATTTTACCACAATTTTCACCACAATGTTGGAAGTGCCAGTTACCCAACTCATTAGGACTCTCCCCCCATCTCATACGATGCTCCCAACACCGAGAGTGAAGATGTGTTCAGTACACGTGAAGCCAGCCAGCACCTCAAACCTCTACCATTACATCATTGCTTGGCCGCCAACACTCTTGGAGTGGCTAACAGACACCAGCCGGCACTGGTTGTCATGTAGGGATAGAGTATCATCGACCCAACCAGGGAGAGCATGGCCAATTTTGCTCTCAGTGACAAGCAATGTGACCTGCGATTTGAACTGCTGAGCCTCTCCGAGCAACCAAAATTTGGAATTTCATTTGTAGCAGCTACACTATTTAAGCAAACGTATTTGGGAACCGGCTCTCATTCACTGTTTCTTCTGAAATCAAGGCTGTTAAAAAGGCTGTTGGAGTAACTTTCACTACTGTCCAGAGAAGACCTTCTACTAGATTTTGAGCATTGCTGTGAGGATTCAATTGCACTCAGCATTAAACAGAGAATGAGGTGAGGATGTTGGGTGATCGTCATCCCGTCTGATCCCCAACTCACCAACTCATCCCTCTCAAAAGTACTGAATGGAGCACCATCATTCCAGAGAACACAGTTCTACTACTCCACAGCTTAGTGCCGGGGGGCTCATACCCCTCTATCCCATGGCTGGCATTGGGCATGGTCCATGCTGATCATACACCTCCCATTTACATTTTTGCTGCCCATGCCCACCTGTTTCAACTCACCAGTGAATTACCAAGTTTAGCCGGTGTCTTGGAGCAAGAAAATGAACAACCTGTGCTGGACTCCAGCCCTTGGTTCCCCACCCCTGTTCTAAACGAACCCATATGTGTGTGTGCATGTCAAATAGATGTTTGTGTCTTTAGTTTTAAGGCATATTCACACAAAGTACCATTTTTAACATAGTGGAGTCTTCAAAACCAGATCAAATACGTTGTTTGCGTTCTGTACACTGTAAAGAGGGTTAGAACCTCCATAGCTCTGGTAAAGGTGCACTCTTTCTTTATCTCTACTACCTGTCCACTTGTCCTCTCTTTTTAATATCCCTCCTCCATGAACACTGACCATCAACAGACTAGGATGAACAAAAATGTCTACATAACGTCACTGCAAAGTTCTCACCACCATTGCCAGCCTTTCAGCTCTGCTTCACCACACATATTCTTTAACCTCAGCATCGTTATACACGGCTTGTTGCTTGTCATATAAGGCGGGTTCTGTTGATTGATATGTTGTTACGTGGCGGTTCTTTACACTTCAGAAACGATGTTCACTTTGACGCAAATTATGCACAACAGTAGTGCTTCGAGAAATCCTCCGCTGAGAATAAGTTTGCTATGGCATCTCTCCAAAGAGCCCTTTTTAGCACCTTTATGTAGAGTGTGAGTACATTTGTGCGGCAATACAGCTTACATCCAGTGTAATGACAGCAAGCTGTGGCAGTAAATCGCCCCTGGTGCACAGTGCTAGACACCATGCTGGTGTGTTTTTATATGTAGAACACCAACGCGTAGCTTTTGATGATATCATCACATTTTTGGTCGTAAAATTTACATGCGCAACTCAAGTAGTTCAGGGATGCCTGCTTCGCAACTCAGCCTCCCCCCCCCCACCCCGGGGGGACGGACGTGACGAGGCTTCAGCACGTCGCACATTTTAACGAGGTCGTGGGATATGTGCTACAGTAACAGTTTCTATTAAGAGCTCTCTTGCTGTAATGCTGGTGCTGGGTTTTAATGCTCATTCTTGTGGTGCAAGAACGTTGCCAGTTCTCTCAGTGTGTGGGGAAGTAAACTTAATCCCTTTAGTTTGTACTCCACAGATGAAACATATTAGCAAAAGCATGGCATGGGACACTGGCGAGAGAAGAAAACACACACACAATCCCTGTTCCAACAACATCAGCATTTTCCAGCAAATTTGCAATTAGTCTTAAGGGCCAGTGTAAATTAGGTCTCCTGACAAACGAGGCACCGAGAGACGGGACACGAAGTTTCAATAAATCTGCACTCCCCCCTGTGCCTCTCCAGGGCCAAAACGGATCCAAGGCTCCGCAGTGCCCAGGGATGCGGCTGCCAACTACACACACTTACACACCTCAGAAACAGCCCTGCATGAGACCACGAGAGAATACGGCTTCATACAGCATCTTCACACAGGCCCCCTGGTACAGCACCACTTCAAATCAGCCAGGGAAGAGCAGAGGCTAATGCAGAGAGGCAGTCCCAGTTGAGGAGAGAGAGAGAGAGTCAAGTTGCCGAGCATCAGCATTAACTGTGTTAGTGAGCGTTTGAACTGTAGCTGATTTGATCTGCCAAGCAATAAAGCCATGGCGATCAGGTCCGACTGCTTTTGAGACAATGTGGTTCCTCCTGCGTCGTTATTGACGACGCATCGTCTTACTAGGCCGACGGACATGGCTATGACAGGTAATGGAGTCTCCTGGAAGTGCCTCACTAAAGATCAGGTTCGAATGGATTTCTGGTTAGTGTCCGTTTAATGCGATTTGAGAAAGGAACACGCCACAATAAAGTGCTGCTTAAGGTCGGAAAATGTGTTTAAAGGAACAGCGAGCTGATAACAAGCTCACAGCAATGGAATGTAGAATAGGACTCCGAAAAGCACTAATGGCTCATTTGTCCGGATTACCCCGGGCTGGGGCGGAAACCTGCAGGAGCGAGACGGTGAGAGGGAACAATAATGCGGTGGCACTGGAGACGGCTCACATCCAAAACTAGCGCAGTATTACAGTATGTGAGCTCTTACCTCACTGTTCCGAGGTAAATTGGACAATCGATCAAGGAAAAAAGGCACACACTTATAGGATTAACCAGCAGCAGCCTAAATTTCTTCTTTAGACGACTCCGAATGACATCTGGCTAATTGCATCACACGAACAGCAGCGCACTAAGACGGAACCAGAAATGGCGAAGGCAGCTTTAATGAATTAAGAGAGAGAAAATATTGACTTTGTTTCGGAGACATTGACTTTGATTCTCTCCGCTGGCTGCTGAGCGCTTCCACCCGCACTAAATCTGCCTACAGCGTAATGACGGTGGGCTGAGACAGGCCGCTCGGGGCGGAGGGCGGAACGGGGACTCGCTGTGAATCAAACCCGACCTGGCCATCCTGCCCCCCTCAGCCTGCCTGTGGTTTTCGAATGGCAAAGATTGATGACAAAGACAGGCAGAAAGTCAAGCTGATAATTAAATTACAGCCAAGTTTTCTCCCACGTTTGATGTGTCTTTATCAGCAGGACACTTCGGGTCTGTGGATAGAAATGGGGTGATATGTTATTACAAGGGGTGAAACAATACCCTCCATTCATGACACGACTCATCAATAATGTTTACCTTGAGCTGAAGCTTCGGTAATCTCTATCTTAAAGTCAAGCTTCAGGAATCTCCATCTTGACCTCAAGCTTCAGTAATCTCCATCTTGAGCTCAAGCTTCAGGAATCTCCATCTTGACCTCAAGCTTCAGTAATGTCCATCTTAAGCTCAAGCTTCAGTAATCTCCATCTTAAGATCAAGCTTCAGTAATCTCCATCTTGAACTCAAGCTTCACTAATCTCCATCTTGAGCTCAATCTTAAGTAATCTCCATCTTGACCTCAAGCTTCAGGAATCTCCATCTTGAGCTCAAGCTTCAGTAATGTCCATCTTGAGCTCAAGCTTCAGTAATGTCCATCTTGAGCTCAAGCTTCAGTAATGTCCATCTTGAGCTCCAGCATTAATAACCTCTATTTTTAGAAACCTCAACAATAAACTCTAGTTTCAGTAACCTCTACCTTTATCTGTAGTAGAAATATACTTGCGCCTTGACAGAATTACATCAACACCTAGAGCACCACATTGCTTCTTCCAAAGCATCCTTTCCGCATTAGCTCCCACGGAGGTAGAACTGACAACTCACCCACTTCCTACTTCTGAAAATGTCAACAACCATATTTCTGTCAGAAGCTGCCACAGAGAAGCAGCCAGGAGGAGCTACCACTCAGCGCTTCCACCCGCACTCCGTCGGCCCACAGTGTGACGGCCGTAGGTTGAGACTGAATAGGGACTTGCCATGAATCAAGCCCAACCACACCATGCGCTGCTCTCCTCCACTGCTTCCCTTCACATGGCCTGCGGTTGCTGGACGGCAATGGCGCAGACAATAGAGACTGACAGAAAGTCAAGCCGATAATTAAATTACATGCATTGCAGCAACCCCAAGACACACCAAATCATTAGCACATGTGGGGGAAAAATGTGGAGAGAGAGAGAGAGAGAGTGAAAGAGTGAGGGAGAGAGAGAGAGGCCGCTCCGATCACACTCTGACCGAAACATTTCTCTATTATATTCGGCATAATAAAGACTTAACCGACAAGTAAAACATTAATGGCCGTCGTATAAAAACGGGAATGAAAAGAGCAATTCCAGTAGGCCGTGGCCCGGGTCCGTCTGTTTCTCCCTGGATGGCCTCCATCAACACGTCTCTGTGAGGAAAATTGTAAATGAGGGAAAAGCTCAGAGACTTTTCCAGTTTGGCAGGGGCTCATTGACTGCAGCTTTGAACGTGTGCTCAGATGGTAGTGTGCTTGCAAATTTGGGCCGCTGCTTCCATGATCTTTGGAGTCCCTCCGGTGACGGCACCATCCAAACACATACTCACACACTCTGAAGGGAAGTGCTTAAGTGCTTAACACCATTATCTCTCTTATGTTTCATTTTAAAATGGTTTCCATAAGTTTGGACCAACAAACAAGAGAAAACATTTTAAAAAAAGAAGGAAATTGGAACTATTATGATTGATGAAACGAAGATTCCTCACCGATATACCTATACTTCTACCCACAGGCCCCCTAGTGGCAGCTTAATATAACTGTACTGGTTGATTATGAGTTTACTGGTGCAAATTTACATTTATCTGACAGTTTTCCAGAGCTCAGAGCTCCTACTTGTGAAGTGACACTGGTACGAGAATTTATAATTAAGGTTTATTTAAACTCCATTTACACCCAAAAAATAATAGAACCATTTCGAGCGATATCCGTGTCCATCACTGCGCACATACCGATGTGTGTCCTTTATGTTGGCACAGATGTTATGCAATACATCCACAAGAGGGAAGTCCAGAGTCAGACGTTTCTGACAACAATAAACAACATTGTTGGACGAGGTTGTGATAATGCGACTCAAGAGCACGAGCACGGACAGAAAGTTCCATCTGGATCCACATCTGTATTTAACGTGGAGCATAAAAGAGCATTCAAAAGGACTCTTACTGGTGTAGAATGGTAAGCATGCCCAGTAAGCACAAGTGTTGGTACCCACTACAGTTACACTTGTTACACTTTGCGAGCAGCTGTGGTCTGGTGGTTAGGGAACCAGCCTTGTGACTGGAAGGTCACTGGTTTGAATCCCTGAACTGGCAGGACATGACTGAAGTTCCCTTGAGCAAGGCACTGAACTCCCCAGTTGCTCCTGGGTGCTGAGGATAGGGCTGCCCACCACTCTGGGCACGTGTGCTCACTGCCCCTTGGTGTGTGAATTCACTAGTGTGCATGTGTAGGCTTTATACCCCTCAAGCCCAGACCTGATGATGATGGTGCCAATATGTTTAGGTTGTTCATCTGCTGCAGAGAATAATTTTCTATTGGCAGTACATCTCTACAGGGTCTAGACAAGCTGTGACGCAACAATAGGTGTGAATTAAAGTAGTGGAGCACATTCGTTAGGAAGGGTGTCCACAAATATTTGGACATATATTATACCATGGACAAACAACCCTGATTGGTCAGTTTTCTATAATCCCTTTAGATTCTAACCAACAATAAATAAAAATAAATGAGTCTTTTGGAAAACTTGTTTAGGAGGGTTGCTGTTGGTCTTCTGGACCAAAAAGTGGTCAAACATCTTGTTATCCTAGGAGCAGACAGCAAAACTGAACACCACCACTATTGCACCAACAGAAATGGAGGAAAGTGCAAACAGCACAAAGAAAGGTGTCTTCTGCTGCACGGCATCCTTAAATCTCATAAACCTGGTCCATGGTCTCCCTCCCACAGCCGCATTAGTGTGTAGTTTAAGGGAAGATCATTACCATGTCCTCTCCGGCAGCTGCTACAGTGGTCCACTCGCCGGCCTAATCAGATAGGAGCTCCTCTGCTGCTGGACCGTGATTGCATAACGCTTTCTAATTGACCCTCATGGTTTAATAAGACAATGTGCCAGGAGCTTGACAAAAGTTATTAATTTTCACTTTGTTGAAGTCTCTGTCCCAATTAAGTCCCCTGGCCGCAGCCCGCTGACGAGAGAGTAACCCAATTACAGGACATGCTTATTAGTCGGGAGCAGAAGAGGAGATATACCTAAATGGCTGTACAATCTAAAGGAGGATTATGAGCCCATCTGCAGCCCTCTTTTACCCCCTGACCAGGGGGCAGGTTACAGCAGTGGGCAATTTACAACACAACAGTTTCCAATGTGCCATTATGAGCAGGGCTTCTGCGCTCCAGTCCGGCAAATGAATCTACTTAAAGACTCCACTGCTTTTCACCCAGTTCCTCTTCTGCCACTGGTTAAGAAAGACCAATAGAGTGTCGACTATAAATGATATAATATAATATAATATATAAAATAAGATACGATTTCAGGAGCTTTTATTAGCAATGACAATAATCAGAAAACCAGCTGGTAATTTTATCAGGATAGACGACCAAAAAACTGTGGCTTGTTATACTTATTGCAATTATTTGTAAACTATTAAAGAAGAATATTTGATTTAGTTAGAATCATGGCTATGAAAACAACGATGAATATTAATTACGGTGAAAAACACTTTCTTAACAATCAGATCATCTTAAATCTAAATATTGAATATCTCTAATATATTGTAATTTAAGTCAATATACACTGAAACTTAATTCCTGATAATTAATAAGAAATATATAAAAATGTATTTCCCACTATGAGTTCAGAGCATCTGAACCCCTACTGTGTTATTCAGTATTCACTATGAATTTTTCAGTATCTATTCTGAATTGTTCACAATATTTTAATGATCTCTTTTCATGACCTACTATTAATCAATCAGTGTCTTCTAAGAATAATCCAGTAACTAGTCTGAATTGTTCAGTATCTACTGTGAATCCCTCTGCATCTTCTAGGAATAATAAACAGCTCTATAATATGAACTATTTCTCTGTAAACCTCCTCCACATTTCTCACAAATATTTTTACCAGAAAGTTTGCAGAGGTTTCATGTTTTGGTTACATTTAAATACACAATTGAACGGAGTTCAGGCTCTTCTGGAGTTGGGTCTTTTGTATTATATTGCTTCATGCTGTATTTCTTTCCACCGCAGTGTCCCTTCCCTCATTCTGTATTGTTTTGTACTGTGTGTTGGTCAGAGTGACTGAGGGCTCAGGAGGCCTGCCCTGTAAGCCACTTCTCTTGTACGCATGGTGTTGCAAGCCTGTCAAGCCCCCAGTGCTTGGTGAGCTGGCTGCAGTGTTTAAAGAGACGGGGAATGGAGCCTGTGTTCCAGAGAGGATCATGGGATGCCAGGAGTGATGGCATGAGTCCAGAGCTGCCTCGCAGCCCACTGACTCTTCACTGGGGGAATGTGGTGGAGACAGCTTTCAGGGGGAACTGATTCAGCCCAATTAGACCTAATTGCTGGAGTCCATCATGCTTTGGGCAGAGGTTCTGACCCAGGACCTCTCAGCAGAGGTGTGCAGAGTAGCCAAGGCCTATACTCCACTTAAAGTATTGTTACTTCAGTGAAATAATGACAACAGTAGAAGTCAAAGTATCCTAGAAAAAAACAATACTGTTCTACCACAGTACCCAGTTCCTCAGCAGAACCACAGTGGAGCTTGTTAGGAAAGACAATAACACAGTGAAGTAATTAAAGGGCATTGAAGTCTAAAATAAACAATACACTTTGTGACACAGTCATGGTGATAAATGTCTATGCGCTTTTATAGTACCTAGGTTTTTTTCAGCGATCCGCAGTTAAACCCCATAACTCAGGATCAGAGTAACCTACAGACACGATACACATATCACAACAAACCACAATACTTACACTAACCACGGTGGTCTCGTCATTGTATGATGAATTATCAGTGAGTAATCCAGTTCAGAGCACAGCTAAATCCACTAATGTCCAATTTAATCTAAATCCCAGTTTAAATGCCAAAGGAGCTTCCAGTGCATGTTTACTGCTCTGCTTATATGTACACACTCAACCTGCATGCAGACTCTGACTGATCAGTAAGAGGGGGTGGGGCTAATGACATTCCTGACCAGATGCTGGGTTACAGAGGGAAACAAGAAGGTAGGGGGTGTTTGGCCTCTTCTTTGCAAAACAATTGTAGGCAGAAGTGAACTTTTGAAGAAAACATGGTCAAAATTCTACAGATATAAATTCTGTTAATATTTACATATCAAATGAAGGTGCATTTGAGGGGTGTAGAATCTAGGATAACAATATCTAGCAGGTGTGAGTTTCTCCTATGAATACCTTCCTAAAGTAAAGTTACTTTAAACTTTGAAAATGAAAATGAAGAATAATATACATAATCTTATGCTTAAAAGCAGGATTCGTCTTCTAGTAAATGCAGTGGTTTTCAGCAGAACCATAGTTTCTCAAAGAACCATCTGAATGCTTAAATGCTTCTTTTAAATCGAATAGATGCTTCTTTATGGTGTCCTTTGATAAAATAGTTCTAATATAGCACCAAGAGGATCCTGCAATTGAGTCAAATGTTTCATGGAGTATTAAGATGGTTTCTTATGGTTCTATATCCTTTACTAAAACACTTGAAGAATGTAATGTTCTAAAGTTTTAGTACCTGCTCCATCAATACAAATATATATGCCAAAGGTATATGATCTTTGGGTTTTTAAGGGTCCTTTATTAAAGAGGGAATGACATTCACTCAAAGAACCCTTTAAATCCATAAACGGTTCTTCAATTTAATGAAGTATCTTTAAAATGCTTATAATGGCTTTTATTCTGCTACAAGCACAGAGCCATTTTTGTACTATTACTAACCATTTTCATTAAGTCTACATATAATTCTTAAAATCTTACGTTCTCCCCCCTGTAGTCCATTTTCAGGGGGTTTCCTGGTGGTCAAATATCTCCACTCCCCCTCACAAAAATGAACAGTATCTGTTTTGTGTTTATATCACATCCAGCATCCCGAGCAAACGACGAAACAGCATCTACACACTGCAGTAAAAGCTTTCCCGATGGACATATATTTGCCACTGGCATTTACCACAAGCCTGAGATTCCCCCGACACTGCAAATGGCATGAAACTGAATTTCATGCATCATATTGATACATATAACAGCATACGGCAACAATAAACATCAATATAATGTTAACTGACAGCTTAATGTGATTTGAATCACTGCCAGGAACGTAACTAAACGCATGCTAACATAGCGGCCCGGTCCAGACGCAGATTAAGCCCAGTTGTGGATTAAATTATGACAGTAAATGCCTTTCTATACAAGGACTGGAGCTAACCTGCATTGGAAATACTGGATATTAGGTTTGCAGATTTGGCAAAAATGGTGGAACAAAAGTAATAGGACTGTCCTTCTGCATCTCGTTTGCTCAAGTAGGATCGTAGTTATTACAAAGCAGTATGAAAACCTCCTGGGTGAAGCTGGCCTGGCAGAAGGGCTGTGTTTTTTTGTTGTTTTTTTTTTTTTTTCACAGAAAGTGGGCGTTTCAATCATCACAAGCACTCAGATCATTATTGGGTTTAGACCCAGAAGAGGTGCACAGTTCTGCCACTGGCACCAAGCTCTGTGATGGTTTTTAGGCAGCGGTAATTCGAGAGTGAAAGGCATGATGGTTGTGTATTGGCTACATGGTTATTGTCAGAGAGACAATCTATTAATCACACTATGCTGCCACTGGTGTCACAATACAGTCAATCAGACCACATTTATTTATTTATTTATTTATTTATTTATTTATTCCATGAGCCCACTGTAAAAGCACAAGCAGTGGATTTCATCCCAAAGGAAAAATAACAGGGTGGTAACTGGGCTTGTTAAATGACATCTGAGCATTTTTCACACCAAACAATATCAAACACTCTTTATACAACAAATATCGGTACACCTGCTCATTCTGCCTCTCAAGGCAGAGCTTTCAACTGTCCTTTTTCAGCAGGGTAATGCCCGCCGTCACACAGCAACCAGATCGCAGGACTTTGTCCTCAGTCACCAGATTTATCACCAGTCCAGTTTTTCTGGAACCAGCTGGGATGTCAGCATCAGCAAATTATGAGCGTGCAGGATTTACAGGCCCAACTGTAACATGTGGGCAAATGTGCCACAGGATGCCACAGGGAACCTGTATGCCTCCATGCCCATCCCTTTCTCATCTTGTATCCAGGTGAGGTACTAGAGGCTTGCATTCAACTGGTTTCCTTGTAGTTGTACAATTTTCCCCAATAAACTTTCGATTCACACATATAAAGTTTCATTCCTTTCTAACAACTCCTTGGTGCATTATTTATTGTCAACGAGTGTATATGAGTGCAGCTCAGAATCACAGCCGAACAACGTCCGGCACATCAGCCTCTAAACACCAGACAGCCAAACCTGTGGAGAGCTAATCTGCAATAACGTCACATTCAATCCAGCGGTGCAGTGCAGTCAGGGAAAAAAGGGCTACTCAAGCGAACAATAGACAAAAAAAAACACAGATATCAAAACAGAAAAGATGCTTCAGATGGCGATTTGGATGGCCTACAGAGCGGGAGCCCTAGAGGGCCGTTTTAATGATAGCGCGTGAAAGAGGGTGAAAGTGGGCTTCAGCCCCGACACTTAAGGTTAGCGCTGATGATCAGAAAGAAGGCGTGAGGGCAACACAAACATTTAGTCCAGAGATACGCAGGAAAGCGTTGACAAAAAAAGAAGCATGGTGCCCACTCAGCATTCCTCCTGCTCTCAAGTGTCCGCCAAGGGCTTAGATCCACCGTAGGCAAAACACACACACACACACACACACTCTCTGCATGGTGCGTGGTGATGGGTGGGTGACAAACAAGCAACTAGCCTAGATGCATTAAATATTTCATCATGGCTCTTCACTGCTTCAGCAAAAACATCAGAATCGTCTCAGTGCTGTGCTGTCTCTGCCCACCAGGAGCCAGATCGGATCAAGCCCACATCGCCCTCTTCACATCTGACATGCACTCAGTGGTCCGAAGTTTTCGTGGACACTTGTTTGTCTTGTCCCCTTTTTGCTGCATTAACAGCCTCTACTCTTCTGGGAGGGTTTGGTGCTGGACCGTAGAGATGTTGTGAGGAGGATTTGATTGCATTCGGCCCCACAAGTGTACCAGAGCAAAGCTACTGATGTTGGAAGACACTCCAACTCATCCCAGTCCAGAAGTGTCTCTATGCTGAGATGCAGCTGTATCAGCCCTGCTTTGTCTTCTGTCTTTTTGGGAAAGTCATCATAAGGAGTGCACAATTCAGGCCCAAGCAAGGAGCAAGACGGAAAAACGAGGGCGATGCTGCTCTGTTTTCCACCAAATCATTTTCGATGACAAATTACTTCTAAATAAAGTCAACAGAGGACGTTACGCAACGTCTCCGACTCGTCTGTCAGCGGCTGCTTTACCGATAGACTGGGGAGGCCTAAACAGATCAGAACTCGGGAACAAAAGCAACACATGTGCTGCTCAGTATCACTCTCACTTACGCCACACTAACTGTGACAAATCCTCCCTCCATCGCTCTGCCATTTTATTCCACTTTTCCAGAGCCGTAAAACAGGGAACTATGCCCCGTCAGACATTCTGTTTAGTTTCCAGGTCGAGGCTCATTGGAAATATGATTAAATGAGCGTGAAATCAAAAGTCGAATCCCTGCGCCGACTCTGCTGCCCATATGCCGTCACCTGCCCAAAGTTTGGTGGGAAAAGTACCTGGCTGATGTAGAGCTGAGCTAAGCTGAGCCGCCTCCCAGCTGCAGCTTCATGATATTTACCCCCTGTCCCGCCTGTCGCACGCCCCACCCCGGCTGCACAACCAATCAATAAACAGAAAAGTCCAATTAGAGCAGAGTGCAAATTATAGATTCAGAGAGAGGCTGAGACACAGCATGTCTCTCGCGCTCTACATCTCTCTTTCTCTCTCACTTTTTCTGACTCTCAGTCTCTCTTCTAGCTCTCTCGTTTTCAACAATTTAACCCTGATAATAGAGCCCCGTTCTTTAACTAAAACAGGGCTCCCACTCACATCTGATTGTCTCCCAGTGATTGACTCAATGTTTAG